>VZTY01013629.1:11052-25657 GCA_013400935.1 Turnix velox
ACTTCATAGGGGCGGGGGAGACCAAACAGGGGCACAGGCTGCCCCAAAAGGGTGTGGGGTTTCCTTCTCTGGAGACATTCAAACCCCACCTGGCTGGTTCCTGCATGACCTGATCTGAGTGTTTCTGCTCTGGCAAGGAGGTTGGACTAGATGATCTCTTAAGGTCCCTTCTAATCCCTGACATTCTGTGATCTAACCCTGCCCTGCTCTACTTTCAAACCATTGCCCTTCATCCTGTTGCTCCATGCCCTGGCAAACAAACCCTGGAGTGTAAGCTTTTTGTAAGCAGAAGATGATGCTCTAAATCAAGAGGCTGCCTGGATTGTGCTGCCAGGACTGAAAATAATGTCAGACATGTCCAAAAAGAATTTATTCAGCCAGCATGTAGCAGCCCAGCTCTGCAGTAGCCTCATTTGCACTGTATTTCCTGGAATAGCAATGTAAAAGAGTGTGTGTTCAAGTTAATTCTGTGCAAAACAATCATTTTAAGTAATGCAGAAGAACTTGGAATTACCTTGTCAAGATACTTTGAGAGGTTTGGGACCATCTTGCCATCACTCCTGTACTGCCCAAAAGGGAGTTTTATACTCCAGCCCTTCTTGGTTTTCCAGCTTGTTGGTAAAAAGTGGAGTTGTTTTTTTCTAAACATTTTTCTGGAGCAGAGCTGTTACTAAACCGTGGTGAATGTTTTAATATCATTCTGCTTGTTTTTCATATTCTATTAATAATGATGAATAAATTTCTATGTGCTTTTGTAAGCTTTGAACCATGAGCTGTTATGATGAGGAACAGCATCATTTTCACCCTAATTCACACTTTTTTTGGCAGGTCTAACAAAGCCCTGGCTGAGTCTCTGGATAAAGCCGACGACCCAGCAGATCCCATTGTGAATCAGCTGCTGAGATCTATGGCCACTCACGCCATGTCCAATGCCCTGTACTTCTCCACTGGCTCTTGTCCTGAGGAAGAGTTTCACCACTATGGTATCCTCTCACTTTTATTTCTTTTCTACTCCTGCTGTTGTTTCTGGATGCTGGAGAGGAGGTTGTGATTGCTTTCATTGCTGATCACTCCTGCCTTTCTCATTTGTAGGGCTTGCCTTGGACAAGTACACTCATTTCACTTCTCCAATCAGAAGATATGCTGATATCATTGTCCACAGGCTCCTCATGGCAGCAACTCTGGAGGAAACTAAAGGAGATGTTAAAGATTCTGTTTTCAGTAATAAGGACCTTCAGGAATTGTGCAAGCACATTAATAATAGGAACCGGGTAAGGTGGGGATGGTGCATGTCTACTTTTGCATCCTGCCCTACAGAAATCCCCAGGACTGGCTGCACCTTTGGGTAGTAGTGACATGGTATCATTTTATTTCCCTTGTTTTGGGGGCTTTTTTACTTAAATATGAAGTCTCAGTGTGTGTTTGCAGCCCAGTAGGCCAACCAAATGCTGAGCTGCATCAAGAGGAGTGTGACCAGCAGGTCAAGAGAGGTGATTTTGCCCCTCTACTTGCTCTGGTGAGGCCCCACCTGGAGTTCCTGTGTTCAGTTCTGGAGCCCTCAACATAAGAAGACATTGAGCTGTTGGAGCAGGTCCAGAGGAGGGCCATGAAGATAATCAAAGGGCTGGAGCAATTCCCATCTGAGAACAGGCTGAAGGAGTTGGGGTTGTTCAGCCTGGAGAAGGCGCTGGGGGGAACCTAATAGTAGCTTCTCAGTACCTGAAGGGGGCTACAGAAAGGCTGGGGTAGGACTTTTTAACAGGATCTGTGATGGAAAGACTAGAAATAACGTATGTATAGTGGAAGAGGGGATATTTAAGCTGGAGAGAAGAAAAAAATTCTTCATGGTGAGAGTGGTGAAACACTGGGAGAGGTTACCTGGAGAGGTTGTGGATGCCCCCTCAACTCCCTGGAGGTGTTTAAGGCCAGGCTGGATGAGGCATTGAGCAACCTGGTATAGAGGGAGGTGTCCCTGCCCATGGCAGAGGGGGTGGAACTAGATGATCTTGACGGTCCCTTCCAACCCAAACCATTCTATGATCTTAAAACAAAACTGTTTCACCTGTACTTCATGTTCTATTCCTCTGCTATGTAATTTTTCTAGGGAACAGTTCCCAAGCAAAAGAAACTACAAAAAACAACTCCAAAACAGGCTTGCTGCAATCCTTATTTAGGTTTTGTCTTCTGTTTGTAGGCAGCCCAACATGCTCAGAAACAGTCCACTGAGCTCTTCCAGTGTATGTATTTCAAAGATAAAACCCCCGAAACAGACGAGCGCTGCATAGCAGATGGTGTTATTTACTCAGTTCGAACCAACGGCGTGCTGGTTTTTGTGCCAAGGTGAGTGGTTAGAGCTTGGGCTGAGCTTAAAAATCAAGATGGAAGTGGTATGGGAACGCCCTGCTCCTTCAGAAAGGAAGTGCTGATAGGATGGCTGGGTGTTAGAATTTTGTTGTAAATCATAAGTGGCACTTTGCTGTGCATTGACTGTAAAACTGGAGTGTGTAGATTAGTTAGGCTTCATGTTTGTACAATTAACTAGCCACCAGGTACAAGAAAAGCAGGCACAAAAGTTCCCACTGTTAAATAAACAAACCCCAATCTATAGCAATGTTGGATAAAGCAACAATTACACAAACACACCCTGATTTTCCATGAACTGCTTCATCCTGGCCTCAGAGCAAGCCTGGATATAAACTAACTTGGAGAGAACTAATATTCCAGGTGGCATAGCCCAAAATTCATGGCTGAAGAAGCAGAACCTACCCAGACACAAGCAGTTTTCTTCCAGAGACCCAGCATGAACATGCTGCTGGGCTTTAGGTAACTTCTACCAGTGGAGACCTGTTTCCTCACTGCTGTCTGGAATAACCTGTAGTGCTGCTCTTCTTTTATCAGGCCATTCCAGGCTACACCCAACACATAATGGATCATTGAGTGTCTTAATTCTCCTTTGTTGCTTTCAAAACACAGTGTCTTCATGCTGTTTTCATACATTCTAGGAGTTTCTTTCACAATGCACATCTGTGTCTCCAAAGCAGGGCTATCAGGCTACAGTGTTTGCCTCTTGATGTTGATTTTTATATAATCCTGGCTAAGCTGCCTGCTGGTTGCAAAATTAGGTGAGCTGGTAAGAGTCCAAAGTATCAGAACAGCTTGTGTCTGCTCATCTTTCTTGTAGGTATGGAATCAAAGGTCCTGCATACATGAAAAACAAAGAAGGATTAGTCCTCTCTTGTCGAGGTGATGGGAGCTGCGAGTGGAAGCCTGGCTCGCTCTGTCGATTTCAGAATAAAATCACTTCCACTACAAGCACTGGAGAATCAGTCACATTAAGCCTCTTCGATCACATTACAGTGAGTATTGAGTCTGAAGGAAGTAAAAGGAGATAGCACCAGCAGAAATTAAGTTATTCTCATCTTGCTTTTAAGGTGAAAATACTGGTGCAGACTTCCCGTTGCCACGCAGACACCATCAAGCTTGAAATAATGAGGAATGAACCCTACAAGAGCTCAGCTACGGAGGTTTCCCAGAAGAATTTTCGCTTGGTGAAGTCTGAGCTGGTGAAAGAAGTGAGTCAGTCTGCAGAAGCAGCCCAACGCAGCAGAGAAGAAGAAGAAGCAGGAGTGGAAGTGATGGATGAAGGCTCTCAGGAGTACTGCCAGACCAAAGGGATGAGCCTCTACCAGCTGCTGGAGGAGATCAAGGATTTGGCTCTGCTGGATGTTTCAGGCGACTTCAGGACGTGAGCTGTAACCTCCTAGTTCACTTCCTGGTCTCTGTATATAGCTGGAGCTTTTTAAAAAAGCAATCTATTTAAATTTTCAGCAATCCTTTTAATATAAAAACTAAATGTCTATTTTAAATAATAATTATTTTTGTCTATGTATGAGTTTCTAAAGGATTTTATACATGATAAAACTCGTCTTCCACCCAAAAGACTGTGGCAAATTCTTTGAACTATGACTGAAAAAAGTTACTTTGTAAATATTGTCCATAAATTCTTAAAATCTAAGTATCTTATTTTCCACTAGAATTTACTGAGTTAAAAATTCAATTTCCTGTTATAAACAGCAGGCTTTAGTGCAGCTTGACTGTGGTGATTCTGGGAAAAGCAAGCCTGTAAGGAGAGGATGGAACAGAGCCATGAGCCAACAACAAAATCAGCCAAAAGAAGAGAATTTTGATGGTCAAAGCCAAAGCATGTTCCCCTAAGGTATGAGCTTGTCTGTGAGGACCTAGAAAGGGATGGAGAAGGGCAGAGAGTGGGTATTTGTAACATCCTCATACAAGTTCAGGTTTGAGTTATTAAATTTAATAGTTTCCATTTTGTAAGAAAAAAGTAGCTTGATAACAAAAATAATAAAAAAGAAAAAGACTGACCAGACACAAAACTATCTATTAGATATATACCCTCTATTAAAAAAAAAAAAAATCAAACTAACCCAGTTTTAATAGAAACTTCACCTGTCACTATCCCAGTTAGTTCAGTCTGACATCAAGTGTAAACGGAATTCAGCATGGTCAAAAAGTCGTGAATATTTCCTGAAGAATGCTGAGGGAGGTAGAAAAGGTCTCAAAACTGTTCTGTTTTCTGGCATTGTGAGCTGCTCCTCTGTACTTCAAAGAGAAGGCTTCTGTCCAACCACACAGATCTCATGGAAGAGACTTCCATAAAGCTGCTCAAGGGCCAGCAGCAGTTTTTGACTGTACAGAAAACTCTGGGGTCTTTCAGTCCAGAAAGGCAAACTATGGGGGACAGTTACTGGTTTTCACTGGCACATTCCAACTCTGTATCTTCAGCTTCTGTAACAGCAACCTTGGTTGTGGTAACTTCAGTATCTTCAATAAGGTCAGTGGGATCCTGAGTTACGGGGGTATTAAAGTACTCCTCTGAGTAATGAGCAGAAAGTTCTGTTAAAAAATAAGAAAGAAAAAGGTAGTAAGTAAATTTCCTCTCCTGAGAACGCAGTGCTGCAGTTTGCAACTGCAGTTTCCAGAATCAGTCTGTGGGAAACTCAAGATTACCAGCAAGCTTAGTTTCCCTCCATCAGATAAAGCTCTCCCAACTTTTAGGAGCCTGACTACAGTCTGAATATCAGAGCTGGACACTTTGCTACTTGGAAAAACCCAACTTCTACCATGTCCAGGTACTGTCTCAGCAGCTCAGTTGCACTGATTTCTAGGATTCTATGACTTTTAACACTTTACAGTTGATTACCATTGTGTTGGGACTGGCTGTTGCTCTGCATCTTTGCCAGCCTCCGTTCCAAGGCCAGCTGCTTGTTCTTCTTGATTCTCTCTTGCTGCTCTTCTGTGAGGGTTGTTGCAGGCAGAGGACTGAGTTCTTCTGCTTTGCCAGGGAAAGAATCTACGTCTTCAGTGGCTGCATCCAGTCCATTGCTCTCTCCTCCACCAGCTGCTTAAAAGGGAGGAGGTGGAAGAGAAGCAGAAATAAACATCTTGAAACAGGAAAGATCTTCTGATTAATATCTGCCAGGAAAACATTGTTAAAGCATTTCTATGATCTACATTTTGAAGTTAAAATCACTCAGTAATTTAGTTTTAAAGGGCAGTTCTCTGTCTAGATCAACATATCTGACATTCAGAGTGCATAAACATACATTCCTCCTACTACAGGGCTGCTCATGGTAAGGGGCAGGACTAGTTGCAGAACTTTAAACACAGCCACTGAACAATCAGCTTTGAATTCCACATGCTATTATTATAAAATTTTACTCATTTGCCAGCATTAACACAGATAAAACGGAGGCAGTACAGCTCTCATCAGGGTCACCAACACAGAGCACTTTTTTCAAGGGCGCCTAAGGCTAAACTGCACCAGTTTAGAGACTGGAAATAGAGAATTCAGCTGACAACAAAGTTTTTGCTTTTAATAGGATGCTTTAGCTGCAGTTTATTTCAGAACTTTAAGGTTTTGAAACTCAGAACTCAAGTTTTTCAGCCAAGAACTGAGCAGCTGTAGCAGTACACTCAATAACACAGGAACAGACCACAGAACATCAGGGACTGGAAGGGACCTCAAGAGATCACCTAGTCCAATCCCCTACCAAAGAAACACCCAGATCAGCACCAGATGCTGTATGGAACCATCGCACAGAAAAATCTGATAACTCTACAGACTCTGTCGGCAGGAACCATTTGCTTTACTCTTCGTGGCTGCTTTTGCTTGCATTCCATTTGTAGCAAATGCAGCCAAGAGCTAAAACAGCCACGTGCCTCTAAGTGCCCAAAGGCTTCTTCCTCCTGCAGGTAAGGCAAGGTTCTTCCCTTGCTTAACAGAGCCACCAGCAGCTTCCCCAAACACTGATTTTAGTTAGAGCATCAAGTTAGTTTTGTAATCTTAAGTCTCACAGAAGCTCAACAGTTTCTTCTGTACTAGAAGAGTGTATCATGATCACTGGTCAGCAGGAGGTGAAGTAATTTTAAGTACTGATCTACTCAACAAACAGCACAATGAGCTGTACCTTCATTACTTGCAAAGTCTTCATGTAAAATAGGAAGATCAAGTCTAATCCGCTTTAGGCATGTCTGAAAATAAGAAATTATAATGTTAGTATTAATACCTGTAAAAAAATCTTTTGTACAGCACCAAGGCTTTTAGTACTCCTCCCAATTTCTCTGAAAAAATAACTCATTTCACTATGTGTCTGACTCACAACTTTCAGTGCTGTAGATCATCTTCTCTAATCCTTCATCTACCACCTCAACAATACAGCAGCACAATAAATAACTTTTTTTTTACAGGTTTAAATGTTAAAAAAGGAACAAAACCTCAAAAAATATCAACCAGTTCCATCATCTTTCAACATCTTACTTTGGTTAATGATGTTTAGGAAAACCTGAAGCCAATTCTACGAGGTACTAAATGAAATAAAGAAGAGTTAGGTTTCAATGTCAACTTCAACTGGAGGCTTTTTAAATAAAAATTTTTTTAACTAAAAGAAAAATTAGTTTAAATAACATTACAATCATAAACACTATGCACAACACAGATTGTCTTTTGTTAATGAATTGCTTTTCCTTTTTGCACAAAGAGAAACTGACAGGAATAATAAATACCTGAACTTCCTTTTTGTTCCCCAAAGTCTCGACTTTGTCAATAAAATCCTCAAATTGTAATTTTGGAAATAATCTATGAGCCCAGTGTTCCATGTGTCGTATGAGTGTCTTCAGGTCCTCTGCCTAAAATACAAGTGTATCCAAAACAATGAGACAGTTTGTAGAGGAAAAACCACTTTCAAATTATCTTTTTTTTTTCCAGTATTAAAACTATTGGGATAGAGATGTCATAAAGACAGGAAGATTTTCACAAACAGAAGAAAATGGCTGCAAAATGAGATAAGTAAAAGAATTCCAGGTGTAGTCCTATAAGCCTGTTCTAATTTCAAAAAGCCCAAACATTCTATGGACATGATATTCAGGTTTTGAACCAGAGCAAACCAGTTTTAATATAATCCTTGCTTCAATCTTAAAACATCACTGTGTTTTTAGGGGTCTTCTTGGTTGTGGTTTAATTTTTTTTTTTGTCCAAACCTGGTTAAACTATAGTGTACTATCAATTCTCCCCATATCAGATGGGCAGCAGCTGATTAAGTCCAGATTAACCTCTCAGGAAGCAAAATAAAACTCTATGTCTTACCTCATGCCCCTTACCCTTGAACTTTACATTGTCAAAAAGGTGTCTCAGAGCTGGAAGTCCTCTTTCTGAAATTAACCTGATAACAGGAAATGAGTGAAGTTATGGATCACATACTTTTTCTAATTAAAAAAAAAACTAAAAAGAAAACACCCTGCAAACATCCTGACATTCTTTAAAATGGGCTTACGTTACAGAGCTCTCTTTGAAAGACACACATAAAAAATTACAAAGACTCTGGAAAATTAATCTAGAGTGTGAAGCTTTTTCACTTTTCTTACATGGAAAGTCAATTATATATGGATCATACAGATACAAGTACTAATTAATGCTTGATTAGATCATCTACTGGTGGTATCACTAATTTCATCAGAACATTTAACACACAATGAAAGGAAAGCTGAGATTCTTTCCCTAGATTGCAAATAACTTAGATCAGATTTAGCAATAAGAGAAAATATTAAAATAATTTATCTTTATGCAGAGTTGATGAACATAAGCTTGAACATAAGTCAGTTATAAGTGTATGTTAGGTAGCACCCTAAAGGCATTATCACACTGAGCTTTTATTTGAAGGATACTTTTATTTTTTTCAAATATAGTGTGGTAGATTTCTTTTAAAGTCAAACTGGAAAAGTCTTACATATAAATAAAGGCCTCTTAAATTATTAGTCAAGTGTTAAGTCCCAAAGAGACTTCAAGGAAGTTAAGTAATAGCATTATTCAAAAGCGCTGAAAATAAAAAGATTGAGGTCTGGTGTGCATGAGACACTTCCATCTCCAAAACTCTCAATCATTGACTTGCAAGGAGGTATGACAGTACCCTTAGCCATTCCCCCACTATGCTAAACCAAGATAATCACAGAAACAAGTATTCTTAAAAACGTACCTCTGGGCATCTAGTTTAGGCATTGGTCTTTTAACAGCTCTTCGTGCAGCAACAGAAGAATCCTTGGTTTGTGACTGCTGCTTTCCATCTGGTTCTAACAGACAGAAATACCCTTTAAGCATGGAATCCAAACAATATTAACTAGTATTATGTCATGCAAATTTTAAGTTTCTCCCCCATCAAAAAGACAACAGTCACAAACACTCCACTGCAGCTACAGCACTCCAAAGAAATGTCTATCCTGCAAAATGGGATCTTAAGGGGACACAGGCATTTACCTCCATTAGCTTGAGCCCATTCAACATCTTCTCTTCCCGGAGAGGCAGGAGGTGGAAGAGGAGGGAACGTTTCATCTTCTGTATTCTCATAATCAGGAAGATCAAACAAGTTGTTCTCCAAAGGATCTATCATTGTGACAGGTAAACTCCTTTATCCTCCTGCAGGAAATACCAGAAGCATTTAAAGAGAAGAAGCAATGATCACAACAGAACCAGTTTTTCGAGAAAAATTTCCCAACCAGAAAATAACAGCAACACACAAGTTAAATAACAGATACCACTGCAGATAGATGACACAACCAGACTTGCCAAGGCCAAAAAGACATGGCTCTGTCATGTTTCAACTCATCAAAGTTATCTGGGAGGGGCAGGTATGGGTCGTACAGGTGGAAAACAAAAGAAATGGAATTCTAACCAAAGCACTTATCAAGGCAGCTGTTTTCCACTCCCACCCCCGATTACCAAAGAGTACGAGCAGTGAGGAGAATGGAGGAGGAACAGGGTGTGATAACTCATCTGATTTACAGCTTACCCACTTGGAAACGCAGTCTGGAGGAGGATTCCCCTTTTCCGGCTCCTTAAGCAAAGCTAATTCCAGAGACTTCAACACATCAGCACAAGCAGGTCAAAGGCGACAAAAAAAACTTCAGAAACAGCTTTTTTTGACAGGAAAGAGCGGTTTTAGTGACGGCCTAGATCACTCCTGATCTCCGGGCTGAGAGAAAAAACCCTCAGAAAGCGGAGGGTGAGGGTATCGCTGGTGGTCTCTCCCCACAGCAAGGCGCGGCAAAGGCCCCACTTCCCTCACGCCACCAAGAGGTCCGAGCAATAAAAAGAGGGATAAAGGAGATCACGGCGACTTTCTCCCTCTCACCGGAGGGAAATGAAATGAAAATAGCTCCTCACCCACTGCCTGAGGAGAGCCAGGACCGCCCGCGGCCCCTCCGCTTCCTGCCGCCCCAGGGCGAGGCGCGCGCCAACTCTCGCCGGGCCGCGAGCCAACTCTCGCGAGATCTTGGAATGGGAGGGACGAGGCGGGGCGCATGCGCAAAAGAGCGCCGGTGGCTCATTTTTGGCGCCAAAAGGCGGTGGGCGGAACTGGGCGGCTGAGGTACTTCTGGAGTGGTTGTGTCATTCAGTGTCTCTGTCCTGTCAGGTAAAAGCTGCTGAAGATGAGGGTTTTATTTGATAATCGCAGGTTGCTAGATCCTCTTGTAAAACAGACTCAGAAATAAGGTTTTGCATGCTGACTGGAGTGTCTTTGCTCTGAGGACAGGCTGAATGAGCTGGGCCTGTTGAGACTGGAAGAGAGAAGGCCGTGGGGAGACCTCACAGCGCCTGAAAGAGCTACAGGAAAGCTGGGGAGGGGTTGGATGAGGGGTAGTGGTTTGAAATTTAACAGGACAGGGTTAGGTTAACACGAGGAAAAAGTTCTTGACCGTAAGGGGTCAGGTTGCCCAGAGAGGTGGCAGAGGTCCCATCCCAGGAGACTCTGGGAGGCTTTGTTGAGGCTCTGGGCAACCTGTTGTAGTGTAGGATGTCCCTCTCACTGCAGGGGGTTGGACTAGATGGTCTTGGAAAGGTCCTTCTAGCCTTATGATTCTGTGAGTGTTGAGCCCTTTCTCATTTCACCACCTCTACTGGGAGGTGTTGCTGCCTATTGCAGGGGGGTTGGAATTCAATGATCTTTAAGTTCCCTTCCAACCCGATTTATTCTATGATTTTCTGCTTCTGAGGGCTGCAGGGACAGGTTAGAGCTGGACTGCAGGAGGCCAAGAAGGCAATCTGAGTGATGGAGCCCTTCTGCTGTGAGGAGATTTTTAGAATGTTTGAATTACTCATCCTGGAGAAGGCTTTAGTCTCTTCAGTCCCTAATAGGGCTGGGTCCTTAATGAGGAGGGTCTCTGAACCAGGGAGGGGGGCCCATGGGTTAGGGGAAGGGTTTTGAACAGAAGCATTTAGATTAGATATTAGAAAGAAATTCCCCAATGTGATGAGGGTGAGCCTCTGGCCCATGTTGCCAGTGAAGCTGTAGCTGCCCTAGCCCTGGAGAGGTTCAAGGCTAGGTTGGATAGGGGTTGGAGTAACCTGATGGGCTGATGGGAGGTGTTCCTGCCCTGGGAAGGAGATGGAATGAGACCATCAAGGTCCTTTCCAACCTATATTGTTCTTATTCTATAACCCCAGGCTTTTCTCCATACATAAGGCAGCTACAGCCTTTGGGTAATTTAAACCATTTGCTGTTGTCCAGACTTTAATGTATACACTCAGTCCTCTGAGATTTGGCAGCTGTGTGCATGGACTGCAGGCTGTAGAAACAACAGGAGAGAAGCTCCATATGATGTAGAAGTTTGTCTGACTTAAATTATAGGCTCTCAAGTTAACAGAGAAACCAATGTCAAACATTAATGTATTAAAAGAATTGATTTTCTCCTATTTCTCTATGTAGACTAACAGTGTTTCTATTAATTTAATTTATTGCTATTAGTATGACAAAATCAACTGCAGTTGCTTTCCAGTTAAAAGATTATCCTTTAGTCAAAACTATTTCAACTGTTAAAGTTAAAAATGTGTTTTTCCCAAATGCAGCAGCATTGTTGATAGTAATGAATACAGTGTAGGGAGAATATATCAATAGATTTGTTAGTATTGAATTAATTTGTCTAAGCTTTTTAGAACTGGCAGATTTCTTCAAATTACTAAGGTGGATGAACTATGAAAAAATAAATAAAAGGATGTGCTAGTAATTACAGATCAAGTGCTGCTAATTTCTAGCTCAAATTGCTGAATATTTGTGTCACATTACTGAAAATCAAATGCCTCTATGATAAACTCTTTGCATTACAAATAGTTCTTGTATTAAAAAAATCTTTTAAAACAAATTAGTTAGGTTGTTGTGTGTGGCCCAAATATCTGATGAAAGCAACTTATCATGTAAATGTTTTCCTCAGCCAGAGTTCTGTTCTGTGGCAGGTGATTTGTTTTTGCCAGAAGAGGTAGATAACAGGGGAAAAAAGAGCTGGGAAAGGTATATAAAAAAAATTACCTTTTAAATATACTCACATACATAAAAAATATACAAAGATTAAAGCAATCTCTGCAGAGGAGTATGGTGTTATAAAACCTACCATATTTATGCCATATATATTGATTAATCAATATTTTTTAAGGAGTGTTTAATTAGAGACTGGATGTGATGACCTAGGTGCTTCTTTCCAGTCCTATGCTCCTAATTAAATGAAAAACAGATGCTGGCAGACATTGATTATTGGTTTTTTCCTTAGGAAATGAATAACCAGCCACATGCTGATAAAATAATAACTTAGGAAAAACAGCCTGCAGCTTGCCTCTTTTTCTAGAAAACACTCCTGTTTTCTAGCTTAGCTGAAATGGGAATATAACTTGTTTGTTTCTGTGTTGAATAGTGTCATTTCATTAGAGAATCTGGAGAAAATTAGCACCTTGGTTTATATTTCAGTCTCGTTTCTTGGTTTATGTTGCACGTAATTGATGGCAAAGAAAAATCTGTAAAATTGGATAATTGTCTACTTAGGAATTTGAAGGATTTTACTCCTGTGGGAGTCGTGCTCGTTGTGCCCAAACCCTTTTAAGTGTTAGGATGGGAAAGCTGATCCTGCAAAAGATCCTACATAAGACTGGTCTTTGTGTTAGTGGGAGATGACTCTAAATCTCAAGGATTTAGGTATTTTTGATTTATACCTTTCTAAGCTAAACTCAATTTTTTACAGTCACCTTAAACATTAATTTCTAAGCTCTTAATATATTACTAAACATTTAAGATTGTGTTAGGGTGCACTGTGTTCTCTTAAATCCCTGCTTCTTGAGTTAAATAATTTTTGCAAGACAGGTTATATTACTATTAGATATTTATAATATATTATTATATTAGTATATTACTAAACATTTAAGATTGTTTTGGGATCTGGTGGGTTCTCTTAAATCCCTGCTTCTCGAGTTAAACAAAGTTCGCCAGGCAGTTGGGATCTCAGGTTGGCAAATCAATACGTCAGCCCCCAAATTGGCTAATTTTTGTCAAATTTGAATCAGGCTTCTTAAATTCTATTCCTTGCAGGACTAATTATTTCTTTTGAATTGCTTTGTTAACCACAGAATAGGGCAAGAAGTATTAAATCTTACAAATAAAAGTTCAGGGGCATGTATTTTGGCAGTAAAATACACAGCTTCGTGTGGCAACCGAGTTTTAAAAGCTGGTTTGATGTAGTGATGCAGTTACTTCCACGGAGAATATTAAAATTCCCAAAACATTCAGAAATATGCTTAATTTTTAGTAGAAAATGTGAAGTTAAAACAGTCAGTTTTCCAGAAGTTCATACCAACCTACAATAATCTTGAAGCTTTTCTAAAGTATTTTTAAAAACGCTTATGTTTTTATCTTACAGATCAGCTGAAAGAGATGTATACATTAGATTTACTGTGTGAGTACAAAGTGCACCAGTGGAGGGAGCTGTGTCTCGGGAGCTGGAACTGGCTGGGAGGGAATAAGTGTTTAGACAGGAGAGCTGTGAAAACAATAATTTAATCTTTAGAAATCACAGAATGTCAAGGATTGGAAAGGACTTTGAGAGATCATCTAGTCCATCCCCCTGCAAAAGCAGGAACACCCAGATCGGGTCACACAGGAAGGTGTCCAGGCGAGGTTTGAATGTCACCAGAGAAGGAGAACCCACACCCTCTCTGGGCATCCTGTGCCACTGCACTGTCACCCTCACCCTGACAAAGTTCTTTCTCATCATTCTGTGGAACCTCCTGTGTTCCAGCTTGCACCCACTGCATCATTCATGAGGAAGAAGTTCTTCATGAGGGAGGTGACACACTGGAAGAAGTTGCCCAGAGAGAGGTGGTGGAGGCCCCATCCCTGGAGACACCCAAAGCCAGGCTTGCTGAGGCTCTGAGCAATCTGATCTAGTGCAGGATGTCCCTGTCACTGTAAGAGGTTGGAATCGATGGCTGTAGAAAGTTCCTTCCAACTCAACCATTCAATGAAACCCATCATCCCTGTGAAATCTGTGCCCTTATTTGGCGTTTTATTTAATGGAATCATTGAATGGTTTGGGTTGGAAGGGACCTTCAAGATCATCTAGTTCCCACCAGGGACACCTCCCACTACACCAGGTTGCTCAATGCCTCATCCAGCCTGGCCTTAAACACCTCCAGGGATAGAGGGGACATCCACAACCTCTTCTAGGGAGAAGAAATCTCTATAATTAATTATTTTTTAACTGCCATCTACCTTACCGTTTTTAGTTCGCGCACTTTGAGGCGGGATACAAAATTAAAAGAATTAGCAGCTGCTCTTTTAATTATAAGGGGGGAGCAGCCGGCAGGCGGCGGCTGAGGGCAGAGCGCGGTGAGGGCAAGGCCTTCAGCGCGGCTTCTCCGCTCCTTCCGCGCTTGCGCCCACCCCCTTCCGCGCCCGCGCACTGCTTCTTCCGAGGCATTTTGCGCAGTCGCGGTGCCACAGAAGGGACACATTTTGATCCCGGGCAGTTTTCCCCGTCGGGATCAGCCGGGAGGGAGCTCGGTGCGGCGGCGCGGCTGGGAGGAGGGCGGTGGCGAGGGGCGGCGCGGCCGGGGTGGGGTGTGAGGGATCCGCCTTTGCTGTGAGGGGCGGGCGGGGCTGCCCGGCTACCCCGTGGGGTCTCCGTCGTCTCAGAGGGGAGCTCGCAACTTTCCTCCGCCGCAGGAAGTCTTCTCGAACCTGGCCCAAGCGGGGCCGGGGCTTCTCCGTCTTTTACC
>VZTY01013629.1:25701-57349 GCA_013400935.1 Turnix velox
CGTTTGAGGGAGAAAATGCCGAAAAAGAAGCCTGGGCCCATTCAACTCAACCCGGCTCCGGATGGATCCGCCGTCAACGGGACGAGCTCTGCAGAGTGAGTGAGCTTTTAGGGGAGGAGATGGCCGGGACTCCGCGTCCCTGAGGTGACGGGCGCGGCCGGAGCGGTGTGAGGCGCGGGGGAGGTTTCTTCACCGGTCCGGCCCTGCTGGGTTAGTTTTTCCTTAAATTGCCTCGCTCCGAACCGTCACGGCCTGGTATCCATAAAAAAAAAAAATTAAAAAATATATATTTAAAAGTGATTCCTTGGGGTCGGTTCCCCCCTCCGCCGTAACCGCCGGGGAGGCTCCTCAGCGGAATGGCCTCGCCGATGAACAAACTTTAGTCAGGTTTGAGGTAAATAGCGGGGAAATAAAAATAAAAAATTAGGGGTAAAACTTGTATAACTCTCTTCTCGTAGTCCTAGGTGCCATCTGCTCGATTCTTCGATTACATAATTTATCCACCAATGGGCAAATGGTGCGTTTCTGACAGCAGGTTGTCTTAAATAGGTGAAATGATATGAGAAGTACGCGATTTGTGGAGAAGGTGTTTTGTTTATTTTTTTTTTTTCTCATTCTAGGGCTTTAAGCCAAACTATCGCTGGTTTAAATCGGTAAATCTCTTAATTAGGCAGCGGTGAGTGTGCTTTGAGAAGAAGCTTTGCCGTGTGTCATAGACAGGATGCTGGGAAGGTGGGTCTGGGTTAAACCTGGGCTATAAGGGGGGGTGAGATAAAAAAAGATCAACTCTGAATTATTTCAAGCTCTTGTGATACCTCTGTTGGCCCCACAGATCTAGCAGAGCCTGGTGGCTTCAGCAGCACAAGATGAAGTGTAAGAATCCTGAAGTAATGAAGTGTTTTAACAGGTTTTTCCCGGAGGTGAGCAGGTTCACCACTTAATTTATAAGGTGAAGGTGATGAGTTGGCTTTTAGCTGAGCCTTGAAGCACACGTGTGTGTCGGGGGAATGGAATCTTGCCCCTGTATGGTCAGCTCAGCCTCCCTTGGATGGATTAGCTCTGCATATACCACCCTGAGATGTGAGGAAGAATTGCAGTGAGATCTACAAGCTTCAAAGTGCTCAGCGTGTATCATTGTTGCCACCTTTTCAGACAGTCTCAGATTTCGTTTAACCACCCAAACATCTAAAAAAAAAAAAAGAATTCAAAAACCCCATAAAATTCTGTGTCTCGCAGCTCCAGCTGTGCCATTTCTAGCAAACTCTTTTGATGATTAAGTGAGAGATGAGCTGTTTAAAAAGCTATTCTTTGGCAGGAATTGCTGTGTTATGATCAAGCTGTTATATGGGGCTTGTTATGGATTGATAAGGGGGAAAATACTATTTTTATATTTGCCTTTTTAGTACCTTCCAGGTGATTTGTCTTCATGGTGGTTGTGGATGCAGCGATTCAGCCTTCAGGGTTCCCTGTTGCATATTATTTTTTGCTTTATGGGATAAATCTGATATCCCTTACCCATATTTTGTTACCTAAAGATAGATCACCAAGCATGCAATATATTAAATGCTTTATTTCTTTAGTCAATAAGTTATTAATTTAAAATGCTTTTATTTTTCTAATACCCACTTAGTTGTTGGAAACCTTTGGAGACTCAAGGGAGTTGTAAGTCTTATTTGGACTGATGATCTTGCTTTATTTTTTTGTTTGATATCTATATTTTGTATCTTGATTTATTTGATATCTATATCTCTCAGGCATTTATTCTTTATTATATATGACCTTATACCCAGCTTTTATCAGGCTTAGAGATGTCAGACATTTTTAAAAGAGGCAGCAACCTGTTGCATAAACACTATAATTAACCAATCATGGAAATATCCTCTCTTCCTGCTCATATTAAATCCTCATTGTCAGATATTTCAAATAGCATAGAACAGTTGCATCAGAATTTGGAAATAGGTTTTGGATTGAAATTTAAAATTGTTTGGTTTTTGCCTTTATTTGTAAGGGGGTTTTTTTTCTCTCCTCTGTGCAATTTATTTTATTTTACTTATTTTATTTTTGCCTTCCTCTCCCTCTCCCCTTTGGTTAGTGCTTGAAACCAACAGCACTCAGTGTCAGGCTGTATATGTTTTGAAGTGTTTCAGGTATGCTGTGCATCTCTGGACTTACCATATTAACACTTCCTAAAGCTCTGTTCCTGGTAGAATGGAATTTTGGCTATGTGAGTCTCCAGTTACTCATTTGCTTCCCGCATATACAAACCTGTCACTTTGCAGATGATCTTGGAGGCTTCCCTGTTCCTTTTCAGAGAAGAGAACATCTCGGGAGGAAGGATGAAAAGAGCTCGAATTACTTTGCTAAGTAAAATGATGATTCAGAGCGAGGTGCTATGATTGCTGCCCATAAATGCATGAAGGACTTGAACATCCAGAAGAAAGGAAGGAAGTTATTTAGACCCAGAGGCAATGTTGGCACAAAATCAAATGGAGATAGATTGGCCATCAGTACTCTTACATTGGAATTCGGAAACTTTCTAGTGTTGAAAGCTTCTGATGGGTATTTGACCCCCAGAATCTCTTCCTGGTTTTCAAATATTGGAACTTAACACTTTACAGAATGAGCACACTTGATACTTTGGCATCCTGGCAGAAAGGAAGGGGAAAGGGAAGAAAGGAAAGAAGGAACTGGATGGTTCAGGATGTCCTGCTTTCCATTCCTGTCTTGTCATCTGGCTTCATCCTTATTTGGTGATGGGAACTCATTGACTAGAGTAAGGAAAGGCTTGGAGCATGAGGTGTAGGGCTTTAAGAAGTCTGCATGTCAGGCCAAGCTATTATTTGAATGACTTTTTTCCTGGCAAGATACAATAAAGGAGAATCACAGAATGTCAGGGATTGGAAAGGACCTTGAGAGATCATCCTGTCCCATCCCCCTGGTGGAGCAGGAACACCCAAATCTTGTCGCACAGGAAGGTGTCCAGATGGGGTTTGACTCTCCAGAGTAGGAGACCCCACACCCTTTCTGGACAGCCTGTGCCACTCTTCTGTCGCCCTCATAAAAAATTAGGTTACCTGCAATTTTAATGTGTGCTGAATATTTACAGTGCAAATTTCAATATGTTCTTCTCTTGACAGTAATTTTTGTTATTTGTACAATTATTTCTTATTAGTTCAATTATTTATACAGGATGTTGTGATTCTTTCTGGGACCTTCCAAATCCTTAGCTATCCTGCTGGACAACAGGCACAATTTAATAGAAGGTTTCTCCATGCTGTGGGTTTCACTTCTGGTTTTGACACTTCCCTGCACTAGCGTGGGGAGGGTTGAACCTGGGCTGCGGTTCCTGAGCTTCAGATCATCATAATGAAACCAAGATGACACTATCTAGCTACATCTTTAATTTCATTCTGGTACATCTGGAGCTGCACAGCTGTAATTGTGTAATTTTGCAAAGAAAACCAGAAAAAAGTTAAATTACCCAGGCCCAAAGAAAATTGGTAAAAGAGATACTTTGACTAAACATAGTTTACTTCTTAATAGCCAAAAAAGACAAGAAGAAAATCTCTACTTTCTGTTCCTTTCAAACTTCTGACTCCCTTTAAGTATCCACCAGTTGTTACCCAGTTTGCTAAAGTTCTGTGAATCCAAACTAGATCCAGAACATGAATCTGATGCTCTCAGAAGAAGCAGGAATGTTGGTTTCAAGATAATGTTGCTTTCTTTGTTACAGTAAGTTTTTGTTTGTGTCAAAGGAANGATTGGAAAGGACCTTGAGAGATCATCCTGTCCCATCCCCCTGGTGGAGCAGGAACACCCAAATCTTGTCGCACAGGAAGGTGTCCAGATGGGGTTTGACTCTCCAGAGTAGGAGACCCCACACCCTTTCTGGACAGCCTGTGCCACTCTTCTGTCGCCCTCATAAAAAATTAGGTTACCTGCAATTTTAATGTGTACTGAATATTTACAGTGCAAATTTCAATATGTTCTTCTCTTGACAGTAATTTTTGTTATTTGTACAATTATTTCTCATTAGTTCAATTATTTATACAGGATGTTGTGATTCTTTCTGGGACCTTCCAAATCCTTAGCTATCCTGCTGGACAACAGGCACAATTTAATAGAAGGTTTCTCCATGCTGTGGGTTTCACTTCTGGTTTTGACACTTCCCTGCACTAGCGTGGGGAGGGTTGAACCTGGGCTGCGGTTCCTGAGCTTCAGATCATCATAATGAAACCAAGATGACACTATCTAGCTACATCTTTAATTTCATTCTGGTACATCTGGAGCTGCACAGCTGTAATTGTGTAATTTTGCAAAGAAAACCAGAAAAAAGTTAAATTACCCAGGCCCAAAGAAAATTGGTAAAAGAGATACTTTGACTAAACATAGTTTACTTCTTAATAGCCAAAAAAGACAAGAAGAAAATCTCTACTTTCTGTTCCTTTCAAACTTCTGACTCCCTTTAAGTATCCACCAGTTGTTACCCAGTTTGCTAAAGTTCTGTGAATCCAAACTAGATCCAGAACATGAATCTGATGCTCTCAGAAGAAGCAGGAATGTTGGTTTCAAGATAATGTTGCTTTCTTTGTTACAGTAAGTTTTTGTTTGTGTCAAAGGAAAGTTACTTTCTGTTATTCTTCAGTTGCCTTTGTCCAAAAAGATAAGTGAAGGGGGGAAGGGTCATGTTTATAGTGAGGAAGTCAATTTGATACAAAATCTAATCTGATGGAGAACTTGCTCACCAAAGAAGCACAGGTTGGTTTCAGAGGTCTGGCTTCTTGTACTGTTGATGTAGCCACGTGATGAACTTAATCAGGGAAATAATCTGACTGCAAATTTGCAGGATTTTTAGTTGATTTTGAAATGGATCTTTTACCTGAGCAGCTTGCTTTGGCGTGAAGGGCAGAGTGAGGGAGAGCTACCTCCTTTGGCAGAAGCTCAGATTTTTTTGCAGGATTTAGTGATGGGATACTCAGAGCCTGAATGATGCTATTGAGAGGTGTTGAAATTCAGTAATTAGAACAATTTCTGAGCAGCACATCTTTTAATTGAATAGTCTCAGGTCTCTCTGCCTGAAGAGAATCATTTTACCTCTGAGGCTTTTCAGTGTTATCCAGTGGCTGAAGGAGGCTTAAAAAGGATTGAAAAAAAGGCTAGGTAAACCCAGCATTTAGCTGAATTATTTATTTGGCATAACAACAGTGCTACTGTTTAATGTGGGCAAAAGTTCTTTGCTTTAGCTTTAAAAAACAATCAAAATTGTGGGGAAACTTAAACAGGGAAATACATCAGATATTTGTGTGTATGTTGTCTAAGTTAGTTTATGTAGGAGAAAGATTCTGAAATTAACTGGGGGAAAAATTCTTTTGTGGTAGAAAATATTTTCCTTCTAAGATCCAAATTTTCCAATAAAAAATCTCCCCTCTATCTTCTTGCCTGTGTTACTCTGCTTACAGCTGCATTTGTTCTTCTACTGCTACCCTGGGGATTGACTGGGCTTTACAAAGTGCACAGAATCCACTGCCAGATCACAAAAATGTCTCTTGGAGGAAGCAATGTTAATCTGCAGCATCACTTTCTAAATTGCTTATTTTTGGGGGGAGCAGATTCATTCCTGTAAAGGTCTTAATTTTTTAAAAATTAAGCAATAGAATAAATTTTTTTCTGAAGTTTTATTAATTAGAGACCAGATGGCATTTTTTTATTTTTAATTTGATACATTTTCAATATGACTTGGACAAAATCTTAGTGGTTGGAACAAAAGTGCAAGGCTTTCTGCCAATTGATGTCCCCAGGAATTGGGAAGGACTAATTCCCTGTTCCCTATCTCTTTGCAAACATCTGTCAAGATGCCATATTCATCCTCTGTCTTGTCTGAACGAGAGTTCCAGCAGAAATTCTACCTGCTGACAGCTGAGGATATGATCTTTCACCTGGATCCATCAGAAGGAAGAATGTGGTGATGCCTGTGACTGGATAATGTGGAAAAGAATAAGAAAGGGAGCAGGTTATTCTGCTTTACAGGCTGAGAATTAGGACAGAGAGATTCCAGCAGTGTGGGATTCTTTGAGTGAACAAGTATTTCAAAAATTTGCTTATGGGTTTTTAAAACAAAACACTTGGAACTTCCTGGTAACTCTTCTTTCTTTCAGTATTTTTTTTTCTTTTTACAGCTCTGCATTGTTCTCTACTTTTCCAGAACTTTTTTTCAATGGGGGGGGGAGATGAGTCAGCAAATTTAGTGTAGCAAATATAACAATTTCAGAATGCTTTTTTGGGGGGAGGAAAAATAAGTATGTGTTTTTATGTGAATATTTATGTATTGGTTCAGTCTCTATGTATATTAAGTAAAAATTAACTAATTTTTTCCACTAAATGTCTACACTGGCAAGTGTTCTGTGTTACTTGAAATTGATGGATTGCATATTGGCAAAGATCTAAGCCTTCCCCCATGGATTTCTTTAAATCCTAGGGGTTTTTTATGCTTTTATCTGTACATCCTGGCAGTTTTTTTTCCCAATTCCCGGTGTGTTAACTGCAGCTTTTGATGAAGTTTGTGCTTCCATGCTCCTGGTTCAGCTCTTGCACAGAAGACATCTTTATTCTAAGCCTGGCTTTTTCGTGTGCCTTGCAAACTGATCCTGTAACTTCATCTCTTTTATTGTTGTAGCATCTCTCAAAAGCTGTGTAGCTACCACAGAAGGGAGTTGTGAATATACTGTTACCATTACTATTGCATGTGTTTATCCCCTGTTTTTATCATTAAAGTTAACTCAGAGTTCAGAGACCTGTAACAGTGGAAAAACAGAACTCACATAAACACACGTATCAGTGAATTTTTAATGTCTGCTTATCCTCTGTGTTGTGTTTTTAAACACCTCAAAAATGAAGTTCTTTTCCCTCTCCATAAGGCAGTGCTAATTACCCTGTTGCTCTTTCGTTTCTACTTCTGTGTAGTGCTAGGGAAGAAAAATCAATGATAGGTGCTTACATATTTATGAAAGGAAGATTGAGAACTTGAATTTCTGGTTCTGGAGATTCAATTCTTGAATTTCTTAATTTGAAATGGCATAGTCTGTGTCAAACATTGAATTCAGTGCAACACTACATCCTGAGGAGGCTTTTGGAATGAGGGAGGATGTGCAACCCTAAAAATCCCTCCAGATTAGTTGCATTGTTTAGTCACAGAGATAAAATACATGAAAGGGATGCCTGAGCCTTAAGGGTTGTAACTGCAAGTGGTGTCTGGGAACAGCTGTGAAAAAAATTTGATAGGAAGTGTGAGTCTGGTGTCTGTCCATCTGTGCCACTGCTGCATCTGTGGCTTTGCTTCCTTTCAAATCTGTCATCTGTTCAAGCATGTAACTGGGGTGCTTTGGCTTATTTAAGAAAAAAAATAGCCTGAAATAACAAAATATCAGGGATTGGAAGGGACCTCAAGAGATCATCCAGTCCAAATTATTAATTGTTTAATGGGATAGTGTTCAGGCTGAAGCAAAAGAGGGAGGAAGCTTAAAGTGAAGATTCCTACCCAGCAGCTCAGCTTGTAATGAGTTTTTGAAATTAAGCTGTCCATTTAGTTGGAGGAAACAGCAAACTTGAAGTCATATAGTGTGTTTTCTTCTTCAAATTGCATGACTTTTAGCTGAAGAAAAATGAGAATTCTCACTCTGAATTAGTCTATCTGGATGCTTTTTTTGGACAGAACAATACTTTTCTAGTAGTTTTACTAGTCTTTTACTAAGAAGTAGAATTTAATCAAATTGCCTCATAATCTTACTGATTAAGGGTTTTTTCTGTTTTTTTTAATGGTAGTATTAAACCTCAAAATGTGCCCTCCTGTTTCTGTTGCATTGTGAAAGTGGAGTGGTATTTTCAGATGTTAAAAATCCTGCTAGAAAGGACCAGGTGTATTGGGCAATCACATGCCACCAAAAAGTAAGGGTAATTTATATGAAGGATCAGGTAATTTATGTTGCAAGACTTGAAAAATAGTGGTGTATGTTGTGTTTTGTTTGCAGTAATCTTGCACTTAAAACAAGTTTGAATCTCCTTGAATTGTTTTAACTGTGAATACTGTGAGACTACCCTGGTGTTAGCCCAGACACACCTCTTCTTCTTGAACCATGAGACATTTGTAGTTCATTTGTCTTCCTTGTTATTCTGTGAACTCCTTGTTAAAGAAAAGATTTATCTTATTGCCTGGCTTTGGCACAGTCATGCAAAATAGTAGTCAATCTTTTCAAAACCACAGAATGCCTTCACGTTCCTAATACTTCATTTCTGCTCCCTGATTGAGGCTGTACATGGAAATGATGTGCTGAACTGCCTACTTCTTTTTCCTCTAAATTGGCAGTTGTGTGGGCTTGGGGAAAGCATTACTGTCACTGTGCTGGAAAACAACCCCCAAGCCTGTATCCTCGTGTGACAGGAGGTCTGAAAGTAAATGTACTTCTTTATGCTTTCACTCATGCTAATTGTTCAGCTTGAAAAACCAATAGTAATAACTTTGAGCAACTGTTTGACAAATTACTGTTAAAGGCTGCATCAGAATTTTTTCCTTTACCATGATTTTTTTCCTCTCTAAAGTAGACTTCAGCGTAGAGAACAGCCTTCAGGGTTTAGTTTGTAGGATCTCTACTCTTGGAGCACTTCTCGGAGCACAGAAAGGAAGAGGTAATGTTGTCTTAATGGCATCATAGAATAGTTTGGGTTCGAAGGGACCTTAAAAATGGAGTTCCAACCCCCCTGCCATAAGCAGGGACACCTCCCACTACACCAGGTTGCTCAATGTCTCATCCAGCCTGGCCTTAAACACCTCCAGGGATTGAGGGGGGCATCCACAACCTCTCCGGGCAACCTCTTCCAGTGTTTCAATACCCTCACCATAAAGAATTTCTTTCTTATGTCTAGCCTGAATCTACCCCCTTCCAGTTTTCATCCATTATTTCTAGTCTTCCCAACACATATCTTATTTAAATGTCCTACCCCTAGGGTGGATTCTTTCTCCCAGAGATAATACCACTAATTCAACTGATGCTGAGGGTGAAAAAAACAAATAACCCCCCAAAAATTTGCAATGAATGATATTTTAACATTTGCTCTGGTAGAGAAAGATCTTGTGATAATTTTATTTAATGGCCTCTCTGCTTCTTTTTAGTGCTATTGCTAGTTGTAGAGCATATTTATTCACTTCTGCAAGCTGAGGAAGAATATATTTATTGTTAGTTTTCTGAGAAATGACACTGTGTCTTTAACAAATGGAGAAAACAGCCCTGACCTCCCCGTGGCTTCATTCAGATGCTCTCGTTCTGAAAGCTGAGATTCTTCTCCCAGTGTGTTTAGTGTGTGCTTGGCTCTAAAGCTGATAGCAATAAATTAAATGATAACCTGTTGCTTTGGAGTAGTGCTTGGAAGAGTTGGAGCACTGAGGTGGTTTGATGATTGCCTGCTTTGATGGAAGCCTGGCAAAGGCGTGGGGCTTTGACAGTGATAAAACAACTCCAAGACTGCAGCAGGTAATGGTGATGAATTTTAATAGGAATCTTTGTCTCTGAATAAAAGTTTTATAGAAGATTAAGTAACTACTAGTGATTCTTCTGGAGGCAGACATCAGCACCCTGGTGTGCTGCTACTTTTATCTTCAAGAGAAACCTTAAGGTTTTCACGGTGTCTTAGAGATTAAATGACTTAAATATTTTCTCCTGTGTTTTGTATGTGTTGGTTTAGTTGAATTTTACTTGCAATTATTTCTTTATTCACCAGTTTCTGCGTGTGAATTGTACAATAACTTGACTGTGATGCTTTTACAATGGATAAACTGATAACTATCAGTGATGGGTGGGTAGTATTCTCACAGTAGTTTGAGTTCAACACTAAAACCTGTTGAAATTTTGCCTCCTAGAAATAGGAAGAGTACATAACCATCTGCAATTTCAATGACAAATGCTTATTTCTTTTTGAAAGAAAAAAAAATCAGTTGTTTTCATTTGGAACATTGATATTTAGGGCTTCAAGCAAATGGTCAAGGTGAAAAAATTTCAAGTATAAAATATTTCAAGTAGAAAACCAACTGGATGTGGTACTTTGTTACGTTCTGGTAATGCATTTGTTGGGTTAATATCTTTCACCAAAACTAATCAGAGTAATTTACTTTACAGTTAGAGAGAATTCATCCTGAAAATGTGAAGCAGATGTGAGAACCTTGTGAGAACTGCTATAAATAAAGATGTTACTGTTAATGCTGAGAATGTTCTTTTCAGTTTGCTGGTGGTTACTTTTAGAGAAACCTGATGTGCTGAGATTCATAAGACCAGTTCTTTTCTGTCTCTGAGATTCTTTGGAGTGTTCAACTAGGATTTAAGCAAGGACCTCAGCAATCTCTTGCACCCTCAAGCAAGGAAATGCCTGTATTTGAAGTGAAAGCTGATTAAATTCAGGCTGGAAACAGAATAACATAGGTTACACTGACATAGAAGTGATAAATCCTATCATAGCATATTTTTTTTTGTTCCTAGAACATGGATGTGACTGTTTTGTTCCATCACACTGGTATTTTGTCTGCTCCAGATCACATGCTCAGGCATCTCTGCCTTGTCTCCAAACACTGAATAAAAAGTAGTTGTTTTCTACAAAACAGCAAGAGAAGCCATGTGGCATCCTGTTTCTGCATCTCTTGTTTCTTCGTTTTTCCAAAGAAGCAGCTCTGCCTGGTTTTGTAATTCCTAAAATGACAGCAAGTTCCTTCCCAAAAGCCTTAAATAAAGATAAGGATCACTTGTTGCTGTGGCAAACTGGACCAGATTTTTCAAAGGAAATTGAAACTTCCTGTTTAAGGTCACATTTCCTGGGGGAGAGCTTGCTTCTGGTTTGGTGTTAAGTTCATACACACCTTTTATACCCCATGTTGCACATTGAGCTCATCTGAAAATCTGGCCCTATGTATCAAAAGGGCATTTAATGTAGAAATTTATAAAATTTTATGTCTAGGAGCATTATTTCAGATGTTTAACTGTTGCTGCTAAGTTAATTGAATATGCCTTTCCATTCTCTTATGCACAGAGCTTTCATTTATCTGGTCCTGACTTCTTTAATGAAGCCATTACTTTAAAATGTTTTATAGACAATATTATTTGGACAATTATGATTTTTGGTATAAATACGGGGTAAAATACACTATGAAAAGGTTTTCTTTTAACAACTGAGTGTGAACTATGAAGTTGCTCTGCTCTTCTATTGTAAGAATAAGAAGCTTCTGAATGGATTGTTAGATAAAATGATGTGAAAATCAGCAAATAAAACATTTAAACAAACTCGATAGAAATTTGCAACCCAGTCCTTGACAATGTGAACCTAAAAATAGTGTGGAGCAATGTGCTGTGATTCATGAGATCTCTGATAATAAATGCTGAGTCATTAAGCTGTTCCTGTAGGTAGTGAAGCTACACATGCATGAGTTTGGACAGAACCTCAAAGATGGGGAAACTGAATATCATCTATTTGTGTTCAGGCTTTATCTGGAATAAAATAGTATTTCTTTTAATCAGAGTTTCAATGGTGGATGTCTCATGATGACTCTGCAAGTGGGGATTTTCTAGCTAAAAGTACAGTGGATTTAATTTCTCACCTGTTTTCTCCTGCTCTTCCTTCTTGCAACACTTCTGGGTGAGTTCAGCTTGCAAACTGTTGGTTCTTTCTGTGTTTTACAGGACAAATTTGGAAGCACTTCAGAAGAAGCTGGAAGAACTAGAGTTGGATGAACAGCAACGCAAGCGCCTTGAAGCTTTCCTTACCCAGAAACAAAAAGTTGGGGAGCTGAAGGATGATGACTTCGAGAAGATCAGTGAGCTGGGAGCAGGAAACGGCGGGGTGGTCTTCAAAGTATCTCACAAGCCTTCTGGCCTCATCATGGCAAGGAAGGTGAGTGCCTCAAGTATAAGAACCTAGAGATGGTTTTATTAAGTAGTTGTCTGTGAAATGAAGTGACTCTGTTTAGAAGAAGAATCATAAAATGGTTTGGGTTGGAAGGGACCTTAAAGATCATCTAGTTCCAACCCCCCTGCCATGGGCAGGGACATCTCCCACTAGAGCAGGTTGGTCAATGCCTCATCCAGCCTGGTTTTAAACACCTCCAGAGATTGAGGAGACATCCACAACCTCTCTGGACAGCCTGTTCCACTGTCTCCCCACCCTCACAGCAAAGAATTCCTTTCTTATATCCAACCTAAAGAAGTTTGTATTGACACATTAAAAGCTTCAATGACAACTCAGACAAGCTGATGTCATTTAAAAAGTAGCAGAGGTTGCATGTGCTTATTCTAGACTTCCTAGGTTTTTCAGAAATAGCATCCCACATGTTAGTGATGTTAGAAAATTAAAAAAATATTCCCCTTTTTCCGTATTTTTTCCTCTTCCCTTTGGACAAATAAAGTCTTCTCAGTTAGGTGTATATCTTAAAGAAGTGTGGTAGACTTAGTGATGAGTAAAAGGCCTAAGAGAAGGTACTGAAAGATTTAAATCAGGGAGAAGTGATAATATCCTGCTCAGGGCCATACCCAGCCCCAGGTATTGACAGCTTCTCCTTCTGAGTGGCACTTTGCCACTAAGAAAACACTAAGGGTGGATTATTTTGCAGTTGATTCATCTAGAGATCAAGCCAGCTATTCGAAACCAGATCATTCGTGAGCTGCAAGTCCTACACGAGTGCAACTCTCCCTACATCGTGGGCTTTTATGGAGCTTTTTACAGCGATGGAGAAATCAGCATTTGCATGGAACATATGGTAAGAATGTGTTACTTTTAACTTAAGCTCTGCTTAATAAGTTAAGAAGTCGTCCTTTCTGCATTTACTCTGCAAATCTGAGATTGGGATTGGTATGATCTGGTTTATCCCCTGTTCTTTTGTTGTAATCAAAGCTGTGTAAATGTAACCTCCCAGTTGCTACTCCTTTATCCATGCTCCTTTTATTTAATTTTAAAATATTTACCCGTTTCTGATTTGGATGTATTTTTATTTTTATGCAGAGTGGACCAAGTCAACTCTGATACCACATCTGTGTTAGTCCTCAGTAACTATGATAGTAACAATCTGTTTTATTCTTCCTTAGATAAATCCATATTTTGGCTCTTATTTTTTCAAATTTTACCCAAAATGCAAACAGTGCCCAGGAAGTGAACAAGCCCAAGGATCTTGGACAACTTTTTAAATGCCAAAAAATATTTTTAACTGTGTTTCAATTTAATAAAAAAGTACACATTCTTCTTGACATCTGTTTTGCCTTTTTCTAACCATATGGAGCCAAACACTAAAAGTAAATTTCTCTGTAATTAAAGGTCGGTCAATTTTGGGGTTTTTTTGCCTCACTTGGTAGAGGAGGTTTTTTAACAATATGAAATCTGACAAATCTGAAGACTCTGTTCTTTGGGGAGAAACCTTGGTTTTTTTTCTGGAAAGTACATAGGATTGCTTTAATGCTTCTCTGGTCTTCTCTTACGGAAATTTTTAGAAGAAATCGATGGTTGCTTAGGAACGAGTGATCACGATCCAGTTTTTAAGCATGTGCTAGCTGGAGAAGAAGGTGTGCATACCCCAAAATACAAATGACTGTTGGGAATTAGAAAAGAAGTTGGTTTCTCCAATTTGAAAAGAATAATGAAAACCAGGAAAATAGATGTTAAAAATTAGTGAGCTTGTAGAGTGTACATCATGTCACGAATGTGCACATCTGCTGCTGCTAAAAGAGTGTGTGTCAACAGAGGAGAGATGGTGGTGGTGTATAATTACATGTAGAAATAAAAGGCCTAAAGCAACTCAATTTATTTATCAATGAGAAAATGAACAGGAGCAATTGGGGTTTACATCATTCCCTGCTTAGGAAGTTGCATCTGGCAGCAGGTAGGAAATCTGATCTTTCAGTGCTGAATCTGATCAAAATCAAGATGCAAAATTTTATGCCTAGAACAACTGCTTAAAAAGGTATGAAATAGAAGGAGAAGTTGGGTGATATAATTTATGATTTTAATCAAGCCATCAAGCTGATGGCTTAATGCAGATCATTATGTGGAAGTTTTTTGATGTCCTTTTAGGTGGAGTATTAAATGAGAGTCTCCATTATCTTTTTTTCTATAATTGCTGCTAGTTGAAATTCATATTTTTAGTGATGAGTTACAAAACACAAGTATGAATATGAAGAGAAAGTTGGAGGTGGAAAAGGCATGGAACTTGAAGATTGAATGTTTGATATTTTTAGGTACATTGGATTCAAAATCAGTGCATAACTTTGCTCAGCAGCAGGTATTTAACAGGCAAAAGGGTTGAAGTTTGCTCCTGGAAGACTGAAGGTTGCAGCCATCACTAGATAATTAAATTGTGTTCACTCTCTTCCAGGAGTGGAGCTGGTTCTCAGGGAAAGGAGGTTAAAAAAACCCCACGGATGTTTTTTCTGGATGAAATCTTTGTTGCTGTACTGGTGTCTCAGCAGAGACAGCTGTCCAGAAATGCAGACTGGTTATACAAGAGATTTATAGAGACTTTTTTTCTTTCTGCTGCTGTATTTTTAATCAGATGCAATCTATGTGGGTGTGGGATTTTTTTTTTTCATATATAAAAATACATTATCAGATAAGTATTATCTTACTTATCATAAGAGCTGCAGATTTTAGTCCTCAAATAATAAACTTTTACGTTCTAACTCTTTAATTTACATGTAAAAAGTGATGAAAACATCTGAAGAACAGGTTAAGGCAGAAGGAAATTGCTTTGCCCAGTTGGGTTTTACTCTTGAGTACTGGGAGGTACCAAACACTGATCTGGATGTGGGAAATTGGGTTTTAGTTTGAGAAGTAATATTTTGTTTTGTCTGTATGTTTTCTGTTCTAGAGAATCTAGAACTTATGTGCATCCTGTTGTTCTGTTAGTTGCTAAAAATAAATAACACTGTTTTACAATTTTCCTCCTCTTAGCAGCAGAGAATATATTTCACTTAGGGCATGCATTCACTTTAATTAACCTAATATGATTAGCAAAGCTTTAAAAACATTGCTTCTTATTTTGGTTCTTTGATTGCTGAGCCACATCACCCCTCCATCCTTGGAAGCTGACAGTCACCCCAGAGACACAGAGCAAAGGGAAAAAGACTTCTTCTGGGAGCTTGGGGGAACGAGAATCTGTATTTAATTATAATCATGCACTAACATGCATTATATTCAGGAAGAGCACTTTGTCTTTCCAGTGTGATGAATTGTCATCCTTGTAATCAGGGTCATACAGTCTTCTGGTCTTCAATCCCTTCTCAAACTGTCTTTGGAGAGGGAGGGGGTGTCATGGTGACCTTAACAAGAAAAAACCCAAACAAACATGTTACTCCATTCATCTGAAAGTCTGAAAAATCACTAAAATTCCTCAGACATTGTGGACAGCACTTCCTTAGGATGGGAAGAAGAGTGTGAAGATCATTGTGTGAAGTGTTTATTTGACTGGATGTTGTTACTGACCAAATGTCTGTTTAAAGGAAACATAAAATTGACTAATTCCTACTGAGGAAAGATTTCCCCCCCCCCCCCTCCTGTGCCTCAGTACCAGGTAAAGAGCTAATTTATACCTGAAGACAGATTTCAAAGTTTCTTGCAAAGCTGCAGCATCTCCCTACAACAGCGATTGAGCAAATAGTTGTCTTCTGGGAACNCCCCTCACCAAATTTTAGGCTTCAAACTACAGTCCTGTTTAAAATGTCTTGGAGTAATTTCATTAACTCTTGACTAATCAAACATTTATTATTAGGATGGCGGCTCCTTGGATCAAGTACTGAAAAAGGCTGGAAGAATTCCAGAGCAGATACTGGGCAAAGTTAGCATTGCAGTAAGTCTCTTCATCACTCACTGATATATCTGTGTCTCAGTGCAGTAATACCAGCTCCAGGAAGGCTTCCCCTTTGAGACTGAAGAGTGTGGGGGAGAAAATATTCCTGTGTTTTTAAGTATGTTCCCTACTTTTAAAAATCTGTCTTTGTACGTGTTAATTATGGGGTAGCTCAGGGCATTGGAATGAGTAACACATCTCAAATATATTGTGTTTGCTTTTGATTTCCTACTTTTATTCTGGATAAGAACAGAACTAGCATTTTGTTAAAAAGGTAACATTCAAAGTTTTTTAAATTTGGGGAACAAACTCTATGTAAAACTTCAAGTGAGGGTTCACTTCATTCTCCTTTCTTAATTTTAGCCAGAGGCAAAAATTAGAGCAAAATACTGATCTGCCACAATTACATTGGGATTTGTTTTGCTGCATTCAATTGAAATTCTCACACAAGACAAAGCATATCTTCTCTTTAATGTATCATTAATTGAAATATTTTTTATTTATCTTTAGGTAATAAAAGGACTTACATATCTGAGAGAAAAGCATAAAATAATGCACAGAGGTGAGATAAAATTTTGCATTGTAAATTTCCTTGCCCATAATTTTTATTCAAGTTAAAATTCATCTGTTTTTCTGCAATTATAATTCAGTATGACTTTGATTCTGAGGCTTTTTTTGGGTAGTGTAAGGCAAACTATGTGGAATCTATCCTTTGAAACTTGTAGGTGTCCAGCTTCTAATTTCTTGACTGTTCTTACCTGTTGATGTAGATTTTATAAATTGAGTGCTCATGTCAGGATATTTATTGCACTTTGTGTAAATCTGGGGAAGAATCATCACTTTAAATCAAGTTGTCAGGAGCTTCAGGTATTGTTTTATCTGGCTGTTCAATAGATTTAGGTACAAACAGCACAGTGGAAGGTGACCTGTTTTTCTTGGGCTGTGCAGCCTCATTAGAATACTGTTTTTAAGATAAGAGACTGAATGCTTTCTTTGAGTAGAGAATGGTGAAGATCTGGATATCAGATCTTGGTTCAGAGAAGAAATAGGACTGCAGAAACCCAAACGGAATATAGTGGCTGTGAGATTCAGCTTCAAACTGCTTCCACACACGAGATCTACCCTGGACTAACTGTGACCTCTGGGGAAAAGTATTTGCTTGTCATTACAGACAGCTCAAGGAAAAAGTCATTAGGGCTTATTAAGGAAGGAATGGAAAATACAGTCTTTTTATAGACTGTTAGCTCATCTGCTCTGCCAGCCTTTGTTTTGGTCCTCTCTGAAAAGACACGAGAGAAATTGGAAAGCCCAACTGGTGGGGACACAAAGCAGGCACAGAAAAGGAAGGGGCAAGGAGTGTGGGTGCAGTGAATGTTTTCCTTATTTCATAATATATATATATTATGAAATCATTCCATGTTATATATAAAGATGTTTGCAAGAGGGAATGTTAAAGAAAAAATGTTATTTCTGCAGTTCCTGTTTTCCTGTGGTTATTACCATAAGGTACTAAATGCCAGGGAAAGAAGTGCCCTGTAATTAATTACAAAGTATGTTGTTGCAATTTATGAGAAAACACACACTCTTTTTTAGTTATGTTTTGTGTCTGGATGACTGAGAATCCCATAAGTTAATCAAAAAGTGAATTTAATTCATTTTGAGCACAATGTGGAGTGTAATTCTATCCAGAAAGTCTCCTCTTGTAGAGAAATCTGGAATTGCACAGCCCTTTATCTGGGATGATACATGAAATATCCTTTTATTTTCTTTAAAACTGAAGTACTTGAGTGGCATACTTAGTCTTTCTTTCTAGATTTGCCCATTTCTTGCTAGTTTCCGTGTGTTTTGAAGGCTGCCTTGGTGTCTCTCTGCCATTTGCCAATGCAGATCTGTGGTTTCCAGAGAAACTGCTCAAGTGCTCAGACGCTCTGGAGTTAAAATAGCACAGCGTGGCACGTTCAGAGGGCTGGAAAGACAGCAGCATTCCACACATCACACAGTGAGCACACTGAGCACCTTGTGAGGAAAATAAAAATGCAAAGAGAAAGCCAAGGTTTCCACAAAACTCCAGTGAGGAGTCATGATTTGCTGTGCTGCTGTATAAGGTAGCTACAGCGTGGTATTATCAGAGAAACACTGAAGGGAAAGGTTAATTCTTCAGAAAACCACGTGGGTTCTGCAGCATGTAAGATGCTTATAAAGGGAATGTCATTTGGTTGACTGGCAGTGGAATGCTGGTGTTGTTTTTTTTTATTCCTGCTGTTTAATTATGAGCATGAAGTATTAATGAGCCGTAGAGATAAGCAGGGATTTATGTCTTTGTCTGTGCATTAGTAGATGTGCACAGATAAGGAGTACAAATCTAAAGAATGTATCTGTAACTAATGCAGGCTCTGCAGTGCTTGCCATGTGTTTTGCAAAAGTTTGAGGTTTTTTTTTTTTCCTCCACCTTGTTTTTACACAGAGCTTTAGGTGAAGGTTCCTCCCTAGCTGGGAATTTCTCTGCTGCCTGTTTTGCTGCTTGGTTTGGTGGTTGGCTTGTTGTTTTCTTGCTGGAATTTTAAACTTAGAGGCCAGTCTGGACTAGATTATTCCTTTTCACTGTGAAGTGTGCTTGTGGTGAGATCTCTAGAAGTAATCAAAACGTTCACAAAGGGGATAGGGTGTTCAGAAGGCCTCAAAAACCTCTTTCTGAAGCCCTGTGTGTAGTTGTTGCCTGCCTGCTCGACAGCTTCACAACCTTCCCAGTTCCTGTGTTGCTCTTACTGGGGGAAAATCTATTGAGCAGAGTATTGTTTATAAGCCAATAACTTTCCTAAGTATGGAGAATAAGAAGAAGTACACACTTCTTCTCATTCCTTAGTGGAAAGCAAAAACAGCTGGGATTTTTTTTTCTTGGTATGAAAATGATGTGCATGGCTTCTTCTGTCTTAAGACTATACCTTGTATATACAAATATAATCACAAAACACCATTTCCACCTTGTCAGGGCATCTTCATTTACCCAGAAAGGTGATGTCAGGAACTAGAAAACATAACCACAAATTCCAAAAGCAGATAAGTCTATTCAGGCTTTGTTTTGTTTTCAGAAAGAGCTAAAATACAATTTTATCTTTGCTTCCAATCTCCATGGCTCTTGGCCATCGAGGCATAACATTCTCCATGGGCATCTTTTTCCAGTGGTGAGGAATCACATTAGAATCCTCTTTCCAGTGACATCCTGTTGACATCACAAACAATGGCCTCAGTCACTGAAATGGAAGCTACCTGGAATATATTTATTTTTAAAAGTGGAAAGCAAATGAAAAACATGCTGCAGGCTAAAGACTCCTGGATTTTTCTCCTGAATAGCAGAGTCTAAAGTGAAAATTCTGGCAGGCTGAGCTGATCTCTTTCTTCCAAACTAATTTCTAGTACCTTTTGTTCTGTAGCATTGCTCTGCAGATGTGAGCTGTTAATTACTTGCCTGGATAATGCATTAGTAATGACTAGCTAAGCAGCAAGATGTAGTAAAAAATAAGCCTTGCAGCTATAAAAGAAATACTAAACACTTGTTCTTTGTACCTTTCTATCCACAAAGATCTGTTATTAGTTGCTTAGCTACCAGTGACCCTTATTAAATTTCCACTTAGAAAATGTGATGGATTCAAAATCATGAGGGGGTTCTGTTGCAGGAAAACAATCTCCAAGTATTTAAAATGCAGCATTTCAGCAATAGAATAGTTGTGGGTTTGTTTTGGTTTTTTTTAATTCTGAAAAATTAACAGCAAACAAAAGCAGGACCACCCAACCCCTCTGAAAAACCCAAACAAACCCCAGAGCAGCAAGAATACTTTAGCTCTTGGGATGATTTCTGCTTGTGTGGTGTGTGTGAAGGCTGTTAGGGATGATGGTGGGGCTGCTGGAGTTGTAAAATTAATACATGGAGCCTCTTTACAGACTATTTTGAGGACAATTTCTGTGTCATCATTAAAGTAGAGTTTTGCTGAAACAGACTTTCAGCTTTATCTCAATAAAAAGGAGGGTGTGGTTGCCCAAACTTAATATTTTAAAGCCAAGAAACAGAGTGAAATAGAAAAAAAAAAGCAACAGCCTTTTAGTATTTGTAATGTTAAAAATTTCTCTTTTTTTATCTTTATTTGAATTAAGAGCACGTGAAACAGGCCTGAGCAGGGAGCTGAATCTCTTCTCTGAGTTTTCAGAGAAGGGATCAAATTGTGTTGTAGTTCAAAGGGAAGCAATGGGAATCACATGGTAAATCTCTCCTTTAACTTTATTGTCAAATTTTTCATTTGATCTCAAATAAATCATCCATTCATTTCTTTTTTTCCATCTTTTTTTTTTTTCCCAGATGTTAAACCATCAAACATCTTGGTAAACTCTCGAGGTGAAATCAAGCTGTGTGATTTTGGTGTGAGTGGACAGCTGATAGATTCCATGGCAAACTCCTTTGTTGGCACACGCTCCTACATGTCTGTGAGTAGCTTTTGAAAGCCTTGAGTTCACTTTATGTTACAATAGAGTCACCACAACACCCCAGTAATCAAACAAGAAACCACCTATTGCTGTGACTAGTGCTGTTCCTCGTTCAGAAGAACTTCCTGAATATTCTGCTATGATACCAGATTGTATGAAAAAACTGTTGGAAGAAAAGCCAGATTTGAAATGTTTTCAAAGGTTAAAAAAGAGATACAATTGCACTTAGAGAGCAGGATTCAGTTGGTTAATGCATTTAGGGTTTGTATACACGTCACCCAAGAATCCAAATATTTATAGTTGGCTTTCCTTATGAAGTGGGGTTCTCTTCCCACTCCAGAATTCTCTTCCCACTCCCAGCATTTTGCTGTGGTACTTGTGAAGGTGAAATCCCGCCTCACCAACAGTCCTGCTGTGTCTGTGCCTGGAAGTGATTGGTGTGGTCAAGGCCAGGGCAGCTAATCTGAGCCTGTTTACGTCCTCCTGTGGGTGAAGAATACCTTGAAACTTGCTCTTCAGAGAAATTCTTTGCACTCTCTATGAAAGTCAGAGTTAATGGAAATAATAGATCTCTCTTTCTAATGCACTGGCTTTGTTCAACATGCAGCCAATTAACTCGTACAGTCAGAGTGCTCAGAGCTTCTCTTGTAGGATTGAAACTGTGTGGGCTTAAACGTAAAGGAAAAAAATATTTAAAAAGCGTAATAATGCTGCTTCTCCTCAGCATGGGACCTGCCCTCAACATCAAAGCCAGCATTCTCTTTTTTGTCACTTAATATTGGTAACATACTTGAAATGAAATAAAACTGTGGCTTGTGTTCCCACATACATCTTGGGGCAGTAACTAATTAGTCAAATAAAATGACACCTCCATCTCTTCTGGGCCCTTGACATACTGCTGGCTTGCCCTTTTTCTTCTAGAATAAGGAAATAAGTGCTGGCTACCTTTTTGATTTTCCTCAATTTGTTGTTTTCTTCAGCTTGAAGTTTAGCTCTGCTCTCTGTTGAGGCATCAGTTGCCCATCCTGCTTCAGTTATCCTCATTAGTATTTGCAACACTTAAATAACTATATTAATGAAACAGCAACATAATAACATCATTTTTAAAGAAGTCTTAGAGTAAATTTGTGGTGGTGGAATAACTTTGTGAAACTTAAGGAACTCTGGATGAGATACTGATCTTTTTCTATAAATAAGTTACACACTGGAAGACATAATTCTGACAATTTGGGGTTTCACCCTTTTTATTTCATCCAGGCTGTTGCAGAATGTGATTTTTATTGTCTTCCTTGTTACTCTCCTATCTCCTCCTTCCCCTTTTTATTTTGGTAGCCTGAAAGACTACAGGGAACTCATTACTCGGTGCAATCAGATATATGGAGTATGGGTTTGTCACTGGTAGAAATGGCCATTGGCAGATACCCAATTCCTCCTCCTGACTCCAAGGAGCTTGAATTAATGTTTGGCTGCCCAGTAGAGGGAGATTCTCCAGTCACTGAGACCTCACCCAGGCAAAGAACACCTGGTCGACCCATGAGCTGTAAGTTACAGTCATCTTTCCTAGTACCTTTCTCTGTCACCTTAAAGGTTGGTCTTACCTGATAGTGATCTGCACAGTCTGGCCTTAAACTTAAAAAAAATGAGGATTGTATTTGGCACCTGGCTCTGTCTCACTGTGAGGAGGTGTCTGAATTTGGGAATCTCTTTTTTTTATAACTGCGCTACTTGTGTGCATCATTCTGCTGATACAGCTCTTTTCTCTAAGATGTGGTGCCAAGAAAAGCACAATGGGATAATTCCCAGTGAAGTTCATGGTTTGGATTCATGGTTTCCTTGCATTGAAGTATTGCCCTGTTTCTGTTTCACTTTTTTCTATAAATCTGGGTGCTTCAAGTAAGAGTAGAGTGTGTGACACTGAGCTGCTTAAAATGTTTCACCATGGGAGGGGACTAAAACTTTATTTTCTCCATTTTTTTTTCAGCCTATGGACCAGACAGCAGACCCCCAATGGCAATCTTTGAACTTCTGGATTACATTGTCAATGAGGTAGTCACTTATTTGCACTTGGACTAATACAATTGTAAACTTCTAAAGCATTCCAGAATTCCAGGGAGTGCTGGGATGATAAACCATGTATTTGGTTTTTATCACTGTATTACGAGACACATCCTTGTTTTATGTCTTGGCTTGAGTTTAAGTTATTCTCAGGAGAATTTTAGTGCAATTCTTCACATTCTTTAAGTAGGTTTATGGGTTTTCCAGCCTGGATTGTTCAACCTGTTAGGACAGTTAATAAGTATGATGAGGCACACACAAAACTTTCTTTTAGTTGTATGAACAACCTCATTTATAAGACTGTATCTTTCACTTAGCTTAGTGCTTAGAGATTGGTATGTGGCAATGGTTTGAGAGTCCAGGGCAGAACCATGAAGATGATGAAGGGATTGGAGTATCTCCCTTCTGAGGAAAGGCTGAGGGATCTGGGTCTCTCTTCAGCTTGGAGAAGTGGAGAGTGAGGAGTAACCTCATTCAGGTCTATAAATATGGGAAGGGTGAGTGTTAGGAGGATGGAGCCAGGTTCTTAGTGATATCCAGTGATGGGACAAGGGGCAATGGGTGCAAGATGCATCACAGGAGGTTCCACAGAAAGATGGGAAGAAACTTTGTCAGGGTGAGAGAAGAGTAGTACAGGCTGCCCAGAGAGGGTGTGGGGTCTCCTTTGGAGACATTCAAAACCTGCCTGGATGCCTTCCTGTATGACCTGGTCTAGGTGCTCCTGCTCTAGCAGGGGATGGGAAGGCAGCCCTAATACCCTGTATAGCTGGTACAATCCAGACTGTTCCACCCATGTCACTGACTTGGACATGAGCTGAAGCTCCATGCTTGGGCACAACTAAGATTAATTCTTCATGTGATGTAGAAAAATGCTTCCCGAAGGAATTTAGAGTTTAATAGATACACATTGAGGTTCATATTCTGATTGGCATTGGTTGATGCAAGGCAGTAGCCCACAAAACAAACTTTCTTTTGATTTATGTTTGAGGATGTGATAGAACTGATCAGTGTTCATCATCTCTGCCCAGAGAGGTTATGGATGTCCCCTCCCTGGAGGTGTTTAAGGCCAGGCTGGATGAGGCATTGAGCAACCTGGTGTGGTGGGAGGTGTCCCTGCCCATGGTAGAGGGGTTGGAACTAGATGATCTTGAAGGTCCCTTCCAACCCAAACCATTCTATGATTCTGTGATCTCTTGAGTCCCTTCCAATCCCTGGTACTGTCTGATTCTGTGATTTTCTGTCTGTGGTATTTTGACAAGTGCTGCTGATGCCCACATGACTCCAAAAAAACCTCTAAAAACATCCTTATTCCAGCTGTCATTTATAGCAGTTGGATCATGCAATTGTTCCAGGTGAATGAATTGTGGAAAAGCATCTGAAACTTAAAAAGCACAGTTGGTGTTTGGGTCCCTGCAAGGAATTAGCATCACTGCCACTGCTGAACACAGGCTGATAAATTGCTTCTGTTCCCCCTCTGCAGGCACAGTTCTCCTCATGCTTTCCCAACCAATTTCTGCCTATTATGCAACACTTCAACATGACAGCACTAACTCTTGGAATAGAGCTAGTGTTGGATTACTGAACATACTGTGGTCCTGCTCCAGCAGCATCCCTGTGGAAGGCAGTTAAAGCTCAAAAGCTGCAGTAGTTGGGAATCTGGCAAGATTTTCTCCCTCCTCTGCTATAGTGCAGGCTGCCTTCAGCCTGAGCTGCTGCATCCAGCAAAGTCTGTGCCAGGCAGTGGCTCTGCACACACAACTAACCCAAGTGCTTGTAGAATCTGTGGTGTAGGAGGGGAAAACTTAACTCAGATCTTCTAGCAAATGTCATGGAGAACAAGGAAATGTTATGCAGGTTTCTATAGTACCTCTTCTTTCTTCCATCAGAATTCTTTTTGAATTCACAACCTGAACAGATTCATTCCCTGGGATGAAATATTTAGATCAAAAGGGTTATGGAACTAATGATGTGCAGGGCATCTTCCCCTTCCCAAACTGGAGATGAGCAGTAAGGAGAAAAACATAATGCTAATTACTACCTGCTGCTCTGAGCCTTCTTAAATGACAGCTGGAGGCTGTGTTGACCCTATTCAGGTTTGTGCATAAATATGAAACTAAAAAAACCTCAAAAAACAACACACCCAGCAAAAAACACTCCACACCTTCAAAACTGATCTATAACTGCTCTGATTTATTACTAAAACACCTAAAATCCAGCAGCTTTAGGTAAAAACCAAAATTAGTCAGTAATAAACTAATAATTTTTGGTTTTATCAGTCATGCAATGGTGAGTCTTTTATTCATACTTGTGGAAGCTGAAATCTGTCCAGCATTTGTTTCACAGCTTTGAAGCGTGGGGAGTGCTCAGAGTTTACAGATTTACACAGATACAGGATATAAAATTGGGAGATTTCTGGCTAGGTTTTGTGTCATCATATAAAATAAATTACTACTGATTTTTAAAAATTATGTTTTATTTTTTAAATTCCTCTTTTTTCTCCCCCTCAGCCACCTCCAAAACTGCCCAATGGTGTTTTTGGTTCTGAATTTCAAGACTTTGTTAACAAATGGTGAGTTTGTTGCCTGATTTAGGTGTTCCTGGTCTGGCAGGGGGGTTGGACTAGATGGTCTCTTGAGATCCCTCACAATCCCTGCCCTTCTGTGAGCTGCAAATGGGCATATTTGGGCTCAGCTCTGCTGTCTCACTGTGTCAAAACTTGGCAGACTGGCTCCCTACTTGTAGGCCCTGGCAAAGGGGGAGTAATTTCAATTAGCACAGTCCTCTTCCTCCAACTGTTAATGTGCTCAGAGCTCATTTTACAGGCACCAGCTTGACAGCATCTGCCTGCAGAGAGAAACCAGAAGCTGAGAGAGATTCCCTTCTTAAGACACAGTCTCTGCTTCTGGGTACAACGTGGTTTAGGGCCCTCTGGTGAAGAAAAGGCTCAGAGGGTACCTCGTAGTAGCTTATCAATACCTGAAGAGGGCTTCAGAAAGGCTGGGGTGGGACTTTTTAATAGGATTTGTGATGGAAGGACTAGGAATAATGGATGTAAATTGGAAGAAGGGAAATTTAAGATGGATAGAAGAAAGAAATTCTTGACTGTGAGGGTGGTGAGACCCTGGAAGAGGTTGCCCAGAGAGGATTATAGATGCTCTCTTAATCCCTGGAGGTGTTTAAGGCCAGGCTGGATGAGGCACTGAGCAACCTGGTGTAGTGGGAGGTGTCCCTGCCCATGGCAAAGGGGTTGGAACTGGATGATCTTTAAGGTCCCTTCCAACCCAAACTTTTCTATGACTTTCTCTGCTTTGGAGACATGATATTACTTAGGAATTCTGATCATACAACATCCTTCTGAAGGAAAATCCTTACTTGCATCTCTGGGTAACCTTCATGGCATTCTGCAGTGCCTGTTTCACAAGATGCACAAGTCCTGCAGTCTCCAGATGTGTTTTTCACTCCTGGTTCTTCACTGAACCAGTTCCTATCCCAGCAATCACCCTGCTTACTTTCCAGTAGCCCCAAGGAGAGCAGGAATGCAATAACTGTCCTTGATGCTGAGCTTCAACAGACCTGGGTGAAGGAAGCTTGGGGTGGAGGGGATAAAGTGTTTGATATTGTTGAGTTTTCCCTACAATGGGAATTTAATCATCCCAGCTTTGTTACAGGTACTCACTCCTGCCTCCTGCCCCAGCTGAACGGTTTTAGAACTACATGATATAATTTAGGGTGTATTTTAAAAGTTAATCATGTGTAACTTGTGTCATGCTTTCTGTTTTCCTAGTTTAATTAAAAATCCTGCTGAGAGAGCTGATTTGAAGCAGCTGATGGTAAGTGAAAGCTCTTAACTCAAACTAAGAACACTTTTCCAGGCAGTTTGGGTTTCTCAGCTGCTCTGGGATCAGGATCAGAGTATGTGGCCTTTGACTCAAGCGGCTCAAAGTTGCTCTTCTGCTCCACAGCTCAGGATTTTACACTCTCCTAGATCAGGAGCTGTCAAGGAGATCAAAACTGATGGATTTTTGGAGCCTGCCATTTGATGATTACAATGAGTAGATTAAATTAATTAGCAAAACAGTTCTCTCTTTCTCAGGTTAATTACTCACTAATAAATTATATAGATTATTACTTTTAGGAGGATGAAAAACCAAAATTCTATGAATTTATGGATTAGTTTAATACTCTTTTCTAATCTTTCCTGAAACTCAATTTGCCCCACTCTATTTTAATTAATTAATAATTAATCAATAATAAATTACATAGATTATTCCTTTTAGGAGGATGAAAAACCAAAATTCTATGAATTTATGGACTAGTTTAATACACTTTTCTAATCTTTCCTGAAACTGAGTTTGTCTCTCTCTATTTCAATTAATCAATAATTAGTCAATAATAAATTATATAGATTATTACTTTTAGGAGGATGAAAAAACCAAAATTCTATGACCCTTATGGATTAGTTAAATATACTTTTCTAATATTTCCTGAAACTCAAGATTTGCCCCTCTCATTGTGTGCGTTTTTTAAAATTTTTTTCTACATGAAATTACCTTTATCAATTTTATTTGATCTTTTCATGGGCCTGATTTGTATTCTGCAGAAAATCAAGTTTTCTCTACCCTCACAGTTGAATCCAACAAGGGTGTAATGTAGCAGTTGGACTCTTTCTATCCCAAAAAGCCTTTCTGAGCAGGCAGATGTTTCCCAGAGGATTATCTCAAGTGGCTGAGTCACATCCTCCTCACTTTCCCATGGTGTAAAAGTCTTCTGCAGCAGGCACCACAAAAGCTTTCCTGGTCACTTTGTGCTGTTTGCCAAATTTTAGAGCTGGCTTGAATACTGAAAATCAACTGGATTTATTGTAGTTTAGTTTAATATAATTGGAAGAGGGAAGATTCAGGCTTGATTTGAGAAGGAAATTCCTTATAGTGAGGGTGGTGAGACATTGGAAGAGGTTGCCCAGAGAGGTTGTTGATGGCCCCTCAATCCCTGGAGGTGTTTAAGGCCAGGATGGATGAGGCATTGAGCAACCTGGTGTAGTGGGAGGGTTTGGAAATGGATCATCTTTCAGGTCTCTTCCAACCCAAACCAATTATATGATTCTAGAATGAGATCCTGAATAATAATAATAATAATTTTTCCTCTGCTCAGATTCATGCTTTCATTAAGAGATCTGAAGCTGAGGAGGTGGATTTTGCAGGATGGCTTTGTTCAACCATTGGCCTTAACCAACCCAGTACACCCACGCATGCCGCTGGAGTCTGAGTGGGGAAGGAAGAGAGCAAAAATCCCATCCTGTCCACCATCTGGTAACAACCACGATGCTATTTTGGTCCTAGTTTCCTCAGCTTGTACCTGTTCAAACATGTATTTCACCTCTTAAGGAAGAATGTCTTTAATAGCATGTGCCAAATGGTTTTAAATCTCGTCCTCAACTAATTTGTATCGTTATTGGATGACGTCTGTTCACTGACCAAATTGTTGGGATGTTTCAGTTCCAGTGCTTGCTGACTTTGAAGTGACTTATGGATATTCTTTCTTAATGACAATATCAGTGGGAGTGTTGGGGTGTGGGGACATCCCTGCCCTCTCAGCTTGTTTGAACTTTATCCAGATTCTTTGTTAAATCGTTGGTACTTCAATCGCGCTTTACCTAAAGGGGTTAGGGATGCTCCTAAACTGTCTCTCTTTGTTGAGCATGCTTTTTGCTGCTGCCAAACTGTACCTGAAAAGTTAAGCCTCCTCAATGGTTTCCAAATCGTGCTGTTGTTTTAGAGATTTTTTCTCTTTCCAGGTGAAGAAGGTGAGAGAGCTCCTCTGCATTCCTCGGAATGTGCGGGGCCACGTTCTAATTGTAGACTTGTTCATATTTCTATATTTATTTTTAAAAAAGAAAAAAAAAAAAAGAAAAAAACATATCATCATCATCTTTGGATTTAGTGGTGTACGTCTTTCTAATTGATTTGTTAAAAACAAAGTTTAGTTCTTGGATGAGTCCTGCCAGAATCAAGACAAAAAAATCCAGGCCATTTTGCTTTCTTTTAACCTCAAAAAAAAACAAACAAAAAAAATCATGACTGTGTTAGTGTCTAAAGTGTATGAAGATCCTTTATTGTTTTATTCTCTCAGATGTTTAGCAATGAATTAATAAATATATTATCAAGTAACTTCTTTTAAGCTCTCTTTTAAAAATCTGAAGTGGTTTTGTATTACCCACTGTGTATTTCTCCATTTTTTACTTCCAAGAGGTACAAATTTCCATATGTAAATGCTGATGTGTGACACGGGGCTGGACTCAGTGGCTTTTGCAGTGTGTTAACCCCTTGTTTACTGGGGTTTTTGTGGAATTCCTGAGGGCAACCTGGCTGCAGACCCTGTTCCCACTGCTCTTCCACCTCCTCATGCTCCTTCTAGTGCTGTAACCCCTGGGTGGGGAGTGATGGATGTGTTGGGACAATATTCTGGGGGGGACAGACCAACATTTGTCATTAACCAAGAGGGGGATGGTGCCACATTTCTTCAGATTGTTTTTTCTTCAGAAGTTCAGCTTCTGTATGTCAGAGAGAGGTAGATCAATGTCCTCAGTGCCAAGTCTTGCTCTTCCCCAGCCTAAATGAGCAACTTTATAAAAGGTTTAGCTCCTTAAAATGTGTTTCAGACACAAATGGCTGAATTTCCTTCCCCAGAGGAATCTGAACCACTCCAGCCATGAACTTGGCTGAGGGTAGTGAGGGATGAATAGCCCCTCAGCCCATCAGCAGTTAGGAAATGACTCATCACTACATCCAGGGCTTTTCAGCTTCTCCTCACTTGAATGTGACTGATGAAGCAACAAGGATGGGTGCCAGTTCTGATTTTTGAATTGTTCTGAGGTCTGTCTGTGAATTATTTATATTAACAGATGGAAAAAAAACAACAAAACTTTTTTACTGTTTGGTAACAGTATGTGAACACATAGATTTACAGAGATTTTTTTTTTTTTTAAAATCACATTTTACTGCCTTTTTTTTTTTTCCACAGCTAGCAATAATTTGAACAAGCTCAGATCAATGTAGCAGGACACCAGCCAAAAGTTCTTTATTGCAAAAATGCACCAGAATTCTATCTGAAGCAAAGCAAAAGACATCACTCACAAAGGCAGCAGGCAGAAAGGACACAAAGAACATCCACAGAAACTACACTCAAACATGCTGGGAACAAATTAATATTTTTCCAACAGGCAGAAATCACCCTTTGGAGATGAAACCTTAGAGCAGCTGCTTTGGCCAGGAGCAAAACAAAGGTGGGATGTGCTCCAGAGGCAAAGACAGAGCCAAGGAGCTGAGTGAAGGAAGGGCTGTAGAGGAAGGAGAGGCTTAAGGCTGGCCTTTCCATTTTAAAAGTTCTTAATTCCTCCCTAAAAATCACTGGAAAGCAGGAGGTGGACTCATTTTATGAAGTTACCACAAGGGGAAAGAGAAGAATCATTTAAAAATATTCATTCCTTGGTATAATAAGTAACAGGGACCAATTCTCACCACCCATTTTTTGCAGACCACTAAAAAGAAGAATGACTTGGCTGCTCTTCTGAAAGAGCAAGAAGTAGAAAATACTTCAAAGTGTGATTGAGAAGAGAGCACCAGTAGGATCAGAGAGGCTGGGGCAGGATCTGCTCCTCCCAGTGCAACACCAGTTCCATCTCCATCACATTTACAGGGAGCTGAGGTCCAGCCTGCTTGTGGGACTGAGGATGTAGCAGCTGGAAGGCTGGAAACAACCCTGGCCACATCTTTTCTCACTTTAAAACTCCTGATTTTAACAAATGAGGTTGTAAATATAATCACTGGTTCAACAACCAGCCTCTTAAGGCCTGGTTTGATTTTTCAGCATCAGATCACAGATGAATTATTGCTTTTGTCTATTAAATCAGCCCAACTTGATTCAAGATCTCTCTCATCCACCTGTGATGCTACATCAGGCTTTAAAAGTGGAATGGATTATGCTACATATTTGTGCAGCTAAATTTCATCCTTTTTTTTTTCTTTTTTTTTTTAAACATCTCAGTCAAGATGTGCCAAGTTTGTGACATTCACGTGTTCAAGGGGAACTTGCTCCCAACTCCAAGACTGGGTTTTGCACCTCAGAGAGTTCATATCCACAAAATGAAAAATCAGTTGGTAAATTTTACATCAACCAAGAAGATTCCTGAGTCTGTATTCAAAAGCAGCTCTGATGTTTGGGTTGGTTTGGTTTTTTGGGGTTTTTTTTCCTGTCTCAAGAATCAGATTCCTCCTCTTCTTCTTCCTCCTCTTCCACTTCATGATCCTGAAGACTCAGGTGTAACTCAGTTTGGTTGATAGCTGCCTCGTTGTCCATCTGTCCCAGAGTCTACCCCAAATTAAAAAAAAAAAGGTTATCTTTCTAATTATTGAGACAGACAACACAGAATCACTTCTCAAAAGGCTGTTAGTGAGGTTTCACTACTGGAACCAGCCCATCAGAGGGATGCCAAGTCTCCAAAGAGGACTTTCAACTACTCCAGCCTGCCCTGATGTCTTAGCAGAAGGTTAAAAGGATCTCATTACCTCCATCCCCTGGATTCTCTGCCATTAACACCATCACACCCTTAAGCAGGTACTTCCCAACCACCTCCCTGGAAACTTCTCTGCTCTCAGGGATGGGAAAAGCCCAAAAACCCTTAAGGGCTATAAAATAGCAATTGGCCACAGGGACCTTTTAATGCTCAGGCTTTCCCTTACCCACCCAACACCCATAAACCACCCACAGCTCCCTGAGGCTCCTCTCTCCATCCCCTGCTGGCTCCTATGCTCAGCCTGGGCTGCTCCTTTTACCCCCTTAGGCTCCTTAGGACTCCTGTTCCTGTCCCCAACCCCTGTCCCCCCCTACCTGGGCCACCCATTGTCCCCTAAGGCTCCTGTCCCTAGGCAGGGCCACCCCTTTCTCCCTGAGGCTCCTTAAGGCTCATGTTCCCGTCCCCCTATCCCTGTCCCCCACCCCTACCTGGGCCACCCCTTGTCCCCTAAGGCTCCTGTCCCCAGGCAGGGCCACCCCTCCCTGAGGCTCCTTAAGGCTCCTGTTCCTGTCCCCCTATCCCTGTCCCCCACCCCTACCTGGGCCACCCCTTGTCCCCTAAGACTCCTCCAGGCTCCTGTTCCCTGTTCCCCGGGCGGGGCCACCACTTTCTCACTGAGGCTCTTTAGGGCTCTTGTTCTTGTCTCTTATCCCTGTCCCCCATCCCTACCTGGGCCACCCATTGTC
>VZTY01013631.1:0-45558 GCA_013400935.1 Turnix velox
GGAAGGTGGAGCTCTCAAAACAGTAAAGGGCAAGACCTTCCTAAGTGCTGGGACTCCAACCCTGCCTCCCATGCCCAAGATCCTCATCACCTGCCCATCCAACACTCAGCAGAAGGTATAGGTTCCCACCTATGACACCTCTCTGCTGATGCCTTTCTTTCCAAAGAAATCCAAGTGATCCTCCAAGAAGAGGAGAGAATGGGCAGTGGGTGGGACAATATGGCGTTCCTGAAGTGGCCAGGCCTTGGGATGCCCAGAGCAGTGTTAAGGAGCAGAGCAGTTATGTGATTTGAACCTCTTGAGTCCTCCTTGAGCACTTGCCTTGGAGAAAAAATGATCTGAAGCCATCAAAGGGCTCTGCCTCTGGGATAAGGTCTCCCAAAACATGACCTGGTGCTTCATAAGACGCTCTCTTCTTTCGCAGAAACCTTCCTGTCTGTGGGACACAAGAAGCTCTGGAGAGCATTGAATAAAGAGACAATGACCAAGAGTGTGGACTGAGTTCCTGGCAATGGTGGTGTGGTGGAAGGAGAGAGAAGGGTTTTTGCAGTGGGCCCTGGCCCTGCCCTCAGCCAGGCTTGGGGCTGGCAGGGGTTCCAGGGTCACTCTAGAAAGGAACCTGCTTCCTGGGGCAAGAGGGGGCAACTGGATACTCACACAGAACCACAGAGTGTCAGGGATTGAAAGGGATCTGGAGAGAAGAGCTCCAAGGCCTGATGCCAAGTATTTCAATGCCTCACACACTGAGCTCCACATTTGCATGGCAAGAGCTTTGAGGCCCCTCCAGGAACACACAGACCTCATGGCAAGGGCTCTGACACCAGACACCAAGAGCACCAAGGCACAGCACACAGAGCTCTGAGGCACAACACCAAGAGCTCCACGTCCTCACCTAAGGAGCTCCGAGGCTTCACAATAACAGCTCCACAGTGGACGCAAGGAGCTCTGAGGCCCAGAGATAGTTCTGAGGTCTGACAGCAAGAGTTCCAAGGCCCACACAAGGAGCTCCAAGGCACATCAGTAGACCTCTGAAGGCTCACTGTATCCTGGCTCTGCCATCAGCCAGGTGTGGGGCTGTAAGGGGTTTCATGGTCACTCTGGAAAGGAGCCTGCTGCCTGGAGCAAGAGAGGGCAACTGAACACTTACACAGAACCACAGAGTGTCAGGGATTGGAAGGGACCTCAAGAGACCATCTAGTTCCATCCCCCATATTGGAGCCGGAACACCCCAGATCAGGTTCCATCACAGGAAGGCATCCAGGTGGGGTTTGAATGTTTCCAGAGAAGGAGCCTCCTGTGTTCCAGCTTGCATCCATTGCTTCAGGTCCTATCACTGGAGGTTTCTGAGAAAAGCCTGGCTCTTTCCTCCTGACACTCTCCTATTATGTATTTATTGACAGGAATGAGATCAGTCTCCTCTACTCAAGAGACCCAGTTCCCTCAGCGTTTCCCCAGAAGGGGCCTGCTCCAGTCCTTCCATCATCTCTGTGGCAAGAACTTCTTTCCAATGTCTCACCTAACCCTGCGCTGGTTTCAAACCAGTGCTCCTTGTCCTGTGGCTCCATGCCCTAGCAAACAGACCCTCCCCAGTTTTCCTGGAGCCCCTTCAGGCACTGGGAGTTTGCTGTGAGGTCTTCTGAGGTGCAGCCTTCTCTTCTCCAGCCTCAACAGACCCAGCTCTCTCAGCCTGGCCTTGCAGGAGATGCATGGATTCCATGCACTGCAAGTGACTTGTAGCATTCTTGACTTTGAAATCTCAGCTAAGGGACGGATAGGATGGATTTTAGAGATACTATCCTTCAGACACAAACTGGTGACCATGACTGGCATTGGAATCATATCCAGCTTCCCCTGAACTGAGAGAAGGAGCTTAAAAAGCAAGAGGCTCCTCTCTGAACCTGGTGACACTGTTGGAGATTCTCCTCAAGGCTTCGCTCTGACCCTGTCCATGTCCAATGGCACCTCTCCATCCAACCCTGTCCAAGACAGCCCCATCTCACTCTGAGCTGGTTGAGGCTGGTTGCCAGGGGTGCCTGTAACACCTCAGGAGACACATCACCATGGGGGGATTATAATAGGGCCACAGCAGCAGCGCTGCCCCCATTTGTCCCAGACCGGTTGTGGGGTGAGGGGCAGACTGGCTCAACTAGTAGAAGCAGGGCTGAAACACTGGCTCTTGGAGGGGTGGCTTCTCTCCTCCCTGGCTTCAGTTCCCTCAGCCTCCTGTCCCTGCTCCTGCCACTGCCTCCTTTCCTCCAGCCCCACTCAACCCCTTGTCTCCCTGCTTCTACAGGCTATGGCTTCAGTCAAGGTCCTCACCTTGGTAGCAGTGCTCAGCTTCTTCTTTGTCCTGCCCTTGCCAAAGGTTGGCTTTGAGTGCGAGAGCCAAGGGCAGCAGGTGGAGCAGGAGTTGAGGCAGCAGGTGACTTGGCCACTGGAGGAGCTGGAGCAGAGTCTTGGCTTGCGGCAGCCCTGCTTTTCCCTTCCTTCCAGCAGTGGCACCTCTATGCCATCGCTGCTGAGCTCACCCTGCTCCTCAGGCTCTGCTGGCTGCTGAACAGGATCCCTCAGCCAGGGAGCAGCAGGGAGGAAGGCACTGGAAGGAGAGACAGCCTTGATGACAACGAGCAGCCAGATGGAGAAGCTGTAGATGCGTGGAGGATTCCTGCCAAGTGCTGCCTGGACGTGGCATGAACCATCTGGTGGACAATCTTCTATAGAACTGCAGGAAGCTCTCCAGGGACAATTTCATGCCACAGCTGATGCCCATCATGGGCCTGAGCAGCACCTTAGAAAGCTGGACTGGCTGTGAGGAAGATGCCATCTACAACCTCCTGGGGTCACACTTTCCAGCTGGAGACAGGCAGCAGCAGGAAGGAGCTGCTGGAGGGGCATTTCCTCTGCCTCCTCCATCACAGCAGGGAGGAGCTGGTGACAAGGCAGGGTCCCAGCCTCCTGAGCAGCCTCTGCCATGGCCCCTACCTGTACCTGGGCACAGGCAGGGGCTGGCTGCAAGAGCCACTGGAGAATGCCTGGGCCTTTCTGCCCCAGTCCAAGAGCTACCACATGATGGTGCTGCCCTCCCAGCACTGCTGCAGCCTCCACCTGATGGACAACTGCGGCAGCTCTGTCCTCATCCAGATAGAGCTGGGAGTGAAGCAGGGGGACTACTATGTCCTCCTCATCCCTGAGGAGCAGAGGCCACTATGACCAGCAGCAGCACATTGCCCTTGCCAGCAGCCACCTCCTGACAGACGCATTCCTCATAGCCCTGGACAGACTCACTCCTCTTCCTCTCCTCTTCCTCCTCTTCCCAAGTCCCTTCCCCTGGGAAGCTTCACCTTGGGCTCAGTCCTTAATAAACCTCTTGCTGAACTCTCAGCATCTGCTTCTGGGAGTGTCTGGGCATGGCTTGTTGGGAAAGGCAGCCACGAAGGGGGTGACAGCTCCATGGCCACAGGCTCAGAGCAGCTGCTCCCCCTTCAGAAGGCACAGGGGAGGCTGAGGACCTTCCTCTCATCTCTTCTCCTGGAAGCTGAGTAGGAAATATTTTGCCCTTGGAAACTTCATATTTGTAGAATTTACAAAAAGGGACCTTTAAAGCTCCTCTCCTCTGATGCCCTGCAGTGAGCAGGGAACATCCTGCATTAGATCAGGTCCAAACCAAGAGCTCCAAGGCACAGCACTCAGAGCTCTGGGGTCTCAAAGTCAGAGCTCTGAGGCTTTTCAGAAGGAGCTCTGAGGCCTCAGACCAAGAGCTGTGAGAGCTATACAAGTTGCTCCAAGGCCTCACATCTGCACGTGAGGCCTCACTCCCAGAGCTCCAAGGTCTGCAGGGAAGAGCTGCAAGGCCTCTTACCAAAATGTCCAAGGTACAGAGCAAGACCTCAGAGGCCCAACCACAAGATGTCTTTGGCCTCACACCAAGACCTCTGGGTCTCAGCGGGAAGACACAACCAGGCGTCTCTTGCTGCAGCTGCCCCTGTGTGTGGGGCAGACCCACAAGGGGAGAAGGAAACAAAACAACACCCCCAGGCAGAGACAAAGGTAAAAAGTGAAGTCCCACACAAGAAGAGCAGCAACGAGGACACGGGTGGACATCTCATCTAACCCTGGGCAGCTGCAGTGCTGCTGGTACCATTGAATGCCCTCGTCAATAAAAAAACGTGGTGCATCAAAAGGGCATGGAGCCACAGGATGAGGGCAGGGTTTGATGAGATGTGAGGAAGAACTCCTTCCCCATGAGGCTGGGGAGACACCGGCCCAGGTTGTCCAGAGCAATGGTGGAGCCTCTATCTCTCCCAGGAGACACTGAAGGCCAGGCTTGCTGTGCCTTTGAGCAACCTGATGTTGTGCAGGATTTCCCTGTAACTGCAGGGGGTTGGACTAGATGTGCTTCCAGCAATATGTGTCCATAATTCTATCATGTCCTGCTCATTTCCATGTTACCCCAGCTTACCATGTTGGGCACAGACTATTGCAAGGTGCAACTTCAGTCCCTTCCATGAACAGTTGGGTCCCTCTTGATCTATTGCAGTTTCTCACTTGAACAGGTAAAATAATCCAGCCGGGCAGGGATGGCAACTTGTAAGGAATAAAACATTTTTTAAATGCTGTTTGAACTTGCTGCTGCCTGTGACAGGTAACTTATTTGCCTGCCCCTTCAGCTGTGAGTGTCTATGGTGTCTGTGTGTCGGAGAGATTCTTCTGGTGGTTGCTCTGTGCCACCATCTCTACCCTCAACTGCACTGGGACATCAGTCATGGGAGAAATGGATGTTTTCTCTGACATAGAATGGTTTGGGTTGGAACGCACCTTAAAGATCATTTGGTTCCAACCCCCCTGCCATGGGCAGAGACAACTCCCACTAGACCAGGTTGCTCAGTGCCTCATCCAGCCTGGCCTTAAATACCATCAGGTATTGAGAGGGCATCCACAGCCTCTCTGGGCAACCTCTTCCAGTCTCTTACCAGTTCTTTCCACACAGGAAAGAACTTCTTTCTCATACCCAGCCTAAATCTCCACTCTTCCCATTTGCATCCATTACTCCTAGTTCTGCCATCACATATCCTATTAAAAAGTCCTTCTAGGAACCTACACTTAGATTTCCTCATTAATGATAAGCCACTATGAGGTCCCCCCTGAGCTTTCTCTTCTTCAGGCTCAACAACCCCAATTCCTTCAGCCTGTCCTCAGAAGGGAGGTGCTCCAGGCCCTCTTCTGGACCCGCTCCAACAGCTCAATGTCCTTCTGATGTTGAGGGCTCCAGAACTTGACACAATATGCCAGGTAGGGCCACGCCAGAGCCAAGCAGGGGGCAAGATTCAGAACTGAAGCAGTCAGTTAAAATGGAACCAAAATGATGTGTTCTCTACTAGGACACCAAAATCCTATAGGTTTAGCTGAATTTTAACACAGCCACTGTGTCTTCTTTACAGTCCTTCATTTTCATCCCAGACCAGAAATTCTGCTTATTGTACAAACAGGAAACACAGGAACAGAATGTAGTGAGAAATTGATTCCCACATCCTTTTTATTAATCTTTCTACAGCAGTGCCCCTGCTGTCCTTAGAAAAAACAGACGCCCTCCCCTTTCCTTGGTCAGAGGAAGCAAAAGAAAAACCACCCGAGGTTTGCTGTGGAAAGATAAGAACTTATATTTAGTATATAATTTACTTCACATTCACAACCCAGCATCAGGATTTGATAATCTTCCTGGTGCTGCTACTTAATAAATCATTATCAGGCACAAAGGTTTTAGTTTCAGTTGAAACAGTGACTGCAAAACCATCACAGCAACAGCGTTTAGAGACCTCCTGCTGAGAGTGCTCTGAGGCACAGACTTCTCTCTGTCATGTTAGAGGCAAATTTAAGATTTCATTCTCTGCTTAGGTGTATGTTAGATTTTTTTTGTTTTGTTTTTAAAGTCTTTCCCTCCAAGATTGAGCCCAAATCTTTGAACCACTTGCTACATTGTCCTTAAAAATAGAAAAGAGTTAGTGTGGTAGTGGTACTGCAGGCAAGAGCATGGCCAACACATGTGTAGGCAGAGCCACACAAACACCTCTCACTGCTCTTCTGGAATGAAATCTCTCTGCTCCATGGCAGCAGTGAGAGAAGTTGTGCCACCACAATGGCACACCCTCACCTCCCAGTGAGACTGGAGGCACCCTCCAGCCCACTCCCCTGGCACTCGGGCTTTCCCCCCCCCCCCCCCCCCGGGTTTACTGCGGGGCAAAAAACTCACAACCCCCANGTTTACAGTGTAGTACAAAAGTTGCAACAGCCAGTAACAGCCAAAATAGTGCACGTTTTTTCCTAGAAACAGACAAGAAACTACAAGATTCTCGGGAGTTTTTCTACACCATCAAAATGGCATTTTGTTTTGAATGGTCAAGAGGAATTGAAATTTGAAAATGTATGAATACACACACACTTGTTTGTCAGAAGTCCCTACAGAGAAGTTAAAGACATGCACTTGCACCCCAGAGTTGCTTCTGAAAGTTATTAAAGACATCTAGAGCAAACCCTACTATTAATAAGGCAACTGTGCAGAGTGAAAAATATTTTGAAATTAATAATTAGCAACCATCTTTGTAAAAGTAAATCAAACCCCCCAGGCTGTTGAAGAGGGAGAGGCTGCAGATGCAGGGACATAGGGAAAGAGGGGCGGGGGGCAGACCTTGCACCTCCCCCTGCCTTCCCCAGCCCTCTAACAAGGATTTTAAAGCCTGTTTTGGAAACAGACAGGGTTTTTTTATTAAAAAGACATGTTATTTTTAACCCACTCCTGTGCTATATATATAAAACACAAAGACCATCTGCAGCATCTGTACACATCTTAAGACCAGAAATGTAAGAACATTGCTAGTCTCCTAATAAAAGACAATCCTGTTAAATATAGTATCCATTCTTTCTCCCAAAGGTTACTACCCCTACCCCAACCATTAATTTTTTTTGTGGTTTTTTTTTTTTTTAATTTCACCAGCAGTGAATGCATGGAGCCATTTATTTACACATTTTTGGTACCTTTCAACCAAAAAAGTTCCACTTTTAAGGAAGGATAAAAAAAGACACACTGTAATTTTTAACCATAATTTTAAAAGGAAAAAAAAAAGAAGGTACCAAAAGACACAAAGCACACAGGTTGAGGTCTTTTATGTCAAGTATTAGGCCATAAAAAGCAGGAAGCTAATTAAAAAATAAAAAAAAATCACAAAAGTGAAGTAATGGAGACATTTGAGTAATGACCTGAAGGAGGCATAGGACTGATCCAGCAAGTTGGTGAGGAAACACAACTCCTTTGTGGACCATTTAACATGCTCAGAGTGTCTTAAAGCATGAGCAGGTAGTTGAGGTGAATCCCCATTTATTCCTCACAAGTAGGTGCTCAATCCCGATGTGTCCCAGGGCTGGGATGTCCTTGTCGGCTCAGCTCACTCCCACTCTGCTGCTTTGCCCAACACCTCCATTTGAATTCAGAAGTTACCCCCATAGTCGTGAGCTCACCTCCCCCACTTCTCCCTCGCACTCCCAGCATGGCCCTTGTCCATGTGACATTTTTGCCAGTGAAAAGAGGGTCCTGAATGCAGTGGCGTCTCTACCACATCTTGCTCCTCCACTCATGCACGCTCTAAAAGAATTACGTGCAACCAGCCCCCAGGCTGAGGCTGCACGAAAGCCCACTTTGGTTTTATGAACAAGCAAAGAGTAGCAAATCTGATCCCTCCCCAGCTTTTTTGTACCACCTTTGTGTTACAGCAGCTTTGTTTTTGACTCAGTAACAAGAGTTTCTTCTCCATCACATAAGGCCTTTTGTGCCTTAACTTGTGATCCAGCAGCTGAACAGAGGCTCCATGTTGGTGCAGGGAGAGTGGTGAGCAAGTGACAGCCTCACAGGAGAAGGCCTTACCCTATGAGAGGGACCCATGACAATGCCCCCACCTCCTGGGAACATTTTACTCTCTTGCTTTTCTCCCTGTGAAACCTGAGGCTTTTTCTGGTACAGCATCCAGAGGAGAGGAATCATTTAAAGATGCAGAGAGGAGGCTCCTGCAATAAATAGCGGAAGGCAGCTGCACTTAATTCCCTCAAGCAGTGCTTAACCATTGCACTGTCCACACTGGCATCACGTGTGCAAACAAAGCTGTCCCAAGTGCTCTTCTTCCTGACCTGTCCACAGCCATGGCAGCACTCTCATCCTGCCTGCATTTGGCCACCCAGAGCACGTCCTCCCTTCTGGAAGGCAGGGGGTCTCAAGGTGAATGCTGCTGAAAGCTGCTTCCCCCTACACCAGGGTGTGGAGAGGGTGGCCATGGAAGTACTGAGGTGCTGCTCATCACCACACGTACAAACGGGCCTAACCTTCAAGGGAAAAATACCTGCTGTCTCTTGAGCTGCTGCCTGCCTGCCTGCTGTCTCCATAAATGGAGAGGGAGAGAAGAAGCAGGGAAAAACTCAACATTTAACGATCGACTGTAAAAAGTTTGAGGGGTGGAGGGATTGTGTCAACTGCATTAGAGTCATCTTCCTACTGTCTCCTCCCAAGTAAAGGCACTTCTAGAGCTACTATGACACAGCATCTACAGTAAATGTTTTAAGGTTAACAGTGCATTGTCCTGAATTTGGTTCCTACAGTCTAAAGTCAAGCTCATGACAAAGAATACAAATCTAATTGTTAATGAGTATGTTTTGAGGAGGGTAAGAAAAGAGAATGCCCCCTCCTCCCAAACACACAGGGATGAGTTGACTGAGCCCCAGATTCTTAGTGTGAAGGTGGGTGTGTAGGTGTGCATGTATCTGATAGATCTGATAGAACAATTTGTTCTGACACAAGAGTCCCTGCAGTCACCTTCTGGGAAAAGATACTCCCAACCAGCACCCTCAGTTCATTAATGATCACACCAAGCATGAAATGCTCCATCTCAGATACTAAACCAAACTACCAAAGCACTGAAGGAATTGGGGAGCAGAAACCCCAGCAGATGAGAACCACAGAAGACCACCTTGTGTGATCTGAAGCCTGACTAGCTTTGCTTTTAAATATTTGTGCAAAACCTAGGTACTGTTTGTATATAATCACTCCAACAGCTTTCAATGCCGCATTTAGCAGTGTTAACTTAGAAAAGACACAATGACATGCTGTATTCTCCCCAGACCTTCAAACCCTCACTGCAACTCAGTCTTCATTAGCCAGCGTCTCCGTGGACAGCCAGATTTTGGCACCGCTTAAAAATTTGCTCAAAGGTGTTCCCAGAATGCTCCGCCTGCAGAGGTTCCCTACAGGAGAAAATGGGAAGGAGGAGGAAAGGAAGTCTGGTGCCCCAGAGGTGTCATTTAAAGCATTTCCTCTGAAGTACATCCTGCTTTGCTCCAGTTCCCAACAGGTGCCTGGAAGAGGACAGTTGCTCCTGTACTGCCGCAGACTGTGGTTCAACATGTCCACCTCGTCCACCAGCAGGGACACTTTGTGGAAAGCAGTGATGAAGCCGCCGTGGTTAATCTGGGCCTCCGGGACCCAGCGGAAGTAGCAGAGTTTCCAGAGTTTGATGTGCGTTCCCGAGAGGTGGGGGAGGATCAGGCCGTGAAGATCCACAGGCTTTGCCAAGCAGTCCTGGAGGCAGAGCTCCCTGCTGCTGCCTGCAGCCTCTGTCTGCTGCACAACGTCCGGCTTCAGCTTGAGGATCAGAGAATTTCTTCTTGGAAGGAACTCCTGCTCAGTAATGATTCCATTTTTGAATGTTGGGGGGACACCTCGTAGAGTGGAGCTGTAGTTTTTCTGCAGAAAAGAAATACTGGTAATTTCCTCACTTTGTGCTCATGTGAGTATCAGATTTTCCTGAGCTGCGTGGAGGCATCATGGAATAGTTTGGGTTGGAAAGTACCTTAAAAATCATCTAGTTCCAACTCCCCTGCCACGGGCAGTAACTTGCTCCGTGCCTCATCCAGCCTGGCCTTAAACACCTCCAGGGAGGGAGCATCCACAAGCTCTCTGGGCAACCTCTTCTCACCACCCTCACAGGAAAGAATGAATGATTGAATTCATCAGTATTCACAAGAAAAACTAATGACCCTGGGGGCAAAAAAGTGGTCTCCTCATCCTCAAGTGAAGTAATGTGAATGCTGGCAGTGAGCTCAGCCCTCAGGAGACATCCGGGAACACACAGCTCAACTATTTACATCACAGAATGACAGAATATCAGGGATTGGAAAGGACCTCAAGAGATCATCCAGTTCAATCCCCCTGCCAGAGCAGGAACATGGAGATTAGGTCACACAGGAAGGCATCCAGGTGGGGTTTGAATATCTCCGAAGAAGGAGACCCCACACCCTCCATGAGCAGCCTGTTTCACTCTTCTCTCATCCTCACCCTGACAAAGGTTTTTCTACTATTTCTGTGGAACGTCCTGTGTTACAGCTTGCACCCATTGCCCTTTTCCTATCATTGGAGGTCACTGAGAAGAGCCTGGCTCCATCCTTGTGACACTCACCCTTTCCGTATTTATAAACATTAATGAAGTCACCCCTCAATCTCCTCTTCTCCAAGCTAAAAAGACCCAGCTCCTTCAGCCTTTCCTCAGAAGGGAGATGCTCCAACCCCTTCATCATCTCTGTGGCTCTACAGAAAATTTCTGCTTTAGGCTGGGAAGCTGAGAGAGTTGACTCCATAAAACTGAGGCTATACAATACTGTAGGATTGTCATGATTGAAGCATTAACACCAAATTGTTAAGCAAAGGAATAATCCAATCACAGACAGAGACACCCTGACAGTTACCTTTGAGCGCTTGAATGTTTTGACAGTGCCGGAGTGCACATATGGCGTGCTCTTCCCCACGTAGAAAGGGTTGTGGAAGAGCAGGCGGTCCCTGCTGGTGAACTGCAGAGACCAGTCCCAGACACAAGGAAATCTGAGGCCTTTCTCATCACCCAGCTGAATGTTTTTGCTTATGGCAAACTCCTGCAAGAAATCAACCCCAATCAATTAGAAACTGGTGCTTAACCCTTGAGTAAAGAAGAACAGGGCTGTAATTCAGAAGTGGCTGCAGATCAAAGCAATGGAGTAGCAAGAGAAGCTGCAGCTGGAGAACAGCCATACTCTGGTTTTCAGTTCACAGAATGATTTGGGTTGGAAGGGGTCATGATGACCATCCAGTGCCACTCCCTGCCCACCACCCACCAGCCCAGGTTGCTCCAAGCCTTGTCCAGCCTGGACAGCCACAGCTTCTCCGGGCAACCTGGGCCAGGACTCACCACCTTCACAGTCAAGCATTTCTTTCAAATCTCCAATTTCCCTCCTTTCAGTTTAAAACTGTTTCCTTTCATCCTATTGCTCCCTCTATGACCTACGGTCCCTCTCCATCTTTCTTGGAGCCCCTTTAGGGACCAGAAAGGGCTCTAAGGTCTCCCCATAGCCTTCTCTTCTTCTGTCTGAACCCCTACAGCTCTCTCAGCTCCCCCTCACAGCAGAGGGGTCCTAGCCCTCCCAGGGGACCAGGATTACTGTTTACTGTGCAAAAGTTACTTTTCAATGATATTAAATTGTTCATTTACTCATAACCCTACCAAACCCTATTTTGAGAATTCACTAATAGTGAGCTCTACTGCTTCATAAGGTATTTACCGACAACTTTAAAAGGAAAATAACTAAGTAAGTTTTAGCTGTATAAGCCATCAAATGTTTGTACACACTTCTAGAATCACTGAATGGTTTGGGTTGGAAGGGGATCATCTAGTTTCCACCCCCCTGCCATGGGCAGGGACACCAGGTTGCTCAGTGCCACATCCAGCCTGGCCTGGATGTTAGGTATTGAGGGGGCAACCACTTCTAGTCTCTCACCACCCTCACAGGAAAGAACTTCTTTCTCATATCCAGCCTAAATCTCCCCTCTTCCAATTTGCATCCATTACTCCTAGTCCTGCCATCACATATCCTATTAAAAAGGTATTGAGAAGCTACTTTGAGGTCCCCCTTGAGCCTTCCCTTCTCCAGGGTCAACAACCCCAACTCCTTTAGCCTGTTCTCAGAAGGGAGGTGCTCCAGCCCTCTCATTATCTTCATGGCCCTCCTTTGGACCTGCTCCAACAGCTCAACATCCTTCTTATGTTGAGGGCTCCAGAACTGGATGCAATATCATGTTCTGATAAAGCTCAGGTTGTAAAATCAAATTTAAGCATTCAGTGTCCTAAACACCTTCACTGTGCATTACTATCTGAACTTCAGACACCCTTTTATAACTTTTTCGATTATGTGGAGACGTTTCAAAGCTTGTCAGAAGTGTGAAAATCTCTTTTTTCTGCCTTTCTGCTATATCAGCTCCAGATAAAAATTTGTTTCCTAGAGGAGTACAACCATGTACAATAACAACGCTTTTCTAGGGGAAAAAAAAAGTAATCCAACAGAATTTCTTCTTGAATAGCCAGATACTTTTATGCACAGATCATCTAAAGGATATTCTGATTACACTCATGTGGGAAGAGGAATATTTTGCCCCAAACAGAGCATGACATTTTGCATAATACAAAGGAATGCCAATTATTGGGAAGGTGTCACTTCCAGAGGGGGAAGATGGTTTGAAAAGCAAAGCCCTTGTACTCACAGTGCTCTCCTTGACTCGCTGGTGAGGGGAATTAAAAAGGAAAGTGCCAAAAAGTGAGATACGTGTGCTGTCATACAGTATGGTCAAGTACACTTCAGAGAACTCAAAGGCTGCCGGGTATTGCTCCAGCAGCTGCCACACACAGTCCAGAAACATCAAAAACAAAGGAGACTGGGAAAAGAAGAGACTTATTAGATTTATTAGAGAATTATTTCATTTAACCTAAATTCTCCCCAAGTCATAGCAATTTCTTTGCAATCAGTGCTCCTTTAGGGTATGCAGCTATTCCTCTGATAACTTCCTCAAAAGGCTAAACTTGAAGTAAACTGTATTTTTGTATTGTATTTTGTATTTTTATGACTTTACGCAACTTTGATACCCTGTGCTCCTGGACTGGCCACTTGCCATAAGCAACCGTGGCAACTGGCTTTGTCCTCATTGCCTTTGCACAGCTTTCCCTTCTCGCTCAAAAGCCGGTCAGCTCCTTCCTGGGCTCTCTCCATACTCAGGCAGCTGCAAAAATGCTTTCTGCCCTATTGTGTGTCCCTCCTCATTTCCACTGCTTGTGCAGTGTCCTCAGATCAGCTGTGGGCTCCTCTCCCTGGGCATTGTGTGTTTCCATGACTCTGACTAAAGCTGCTAACCTGCAGGTCCTCTGTTTTCTGACTGCAGCCACAAGTTTCTCCATTGTAGTGAGAAGCACAAATAAGAATCACTGAATGTCAGGGATTGAAAGGGACCTCATAGATCACCTAGACCAATCCCTCTGCTGGAGCAGGAACACCCAGACGAGGTCATACAGGGAGGCATCCAGGCAGGGTTTGAATGTCTCCAAAGAAGGAGACCCCACACTCTCTCTGGGCAGCCTGTGCCACTAATCTGTCATCCCCACCCTGCCAAAGTTTTTCTTGCGTTTCTGTGGAACCTCCTGTGTTCCAGCTTGCACCCATTGCTCCTTGTCCTATCATCAGAGGTCACTGAGAAGAGCCTGGCTCCATCCTTGTGACACTCACCCTTTCCATATTTATAAATGTGCCTGAGGTCACCCCTCAAGTCTACTCTTCTCCAAGCTAAAGAGACCCAGCTCCTTCAGCCTTTCCTCAGAAGGGAGAGGCTCCAATCCATTCCAAGGTGAGCTGGAAATACTGAGGACCAAGCTCTGTGTGACCACTGCTCCTCTCTCTGCCAGCTGGGTATGAGTTCATAAAACTGCAGCACGGCTGTCAGCTCCATCCCTTGCAAAGTACCACATACTGATGTGACTTTGCTTTCCAAAGCAGGGATGAAAACAAACAAAAGAACCAGCCCCCTGCATGCCCCCTTTTGGGATGCATTTGTACCAGTGGGACCTGTTCGCCTATAACACTGAGGCCAAAAAAAACCCAGTCACATGGGACTGCACCTGGAGTTTCACTAATTGTCATAGGGCTACAGTGGATAAAGAAAAATCATCTCTACCCCAGACAAGGACTCATTCCTTTCACATTGGTTTTGTGACATTTGAAAGCATAAAGTATTTTTCAGATTTCTGTGTGAATCATAGAATCATGGAATAGTTTGGGTTGGAAGGGACCCTAAAGGCCATCTAGTTCCAACCCCCTGTCATTGTCAGGGATACCTCTCACTAGACCAGGTTGCTCAGTGCATCATCCAGCCTGGTCTTAAGGGTGACACAAACCAGACACTGTTACCAAATAGAAATAGGATTTATTTTTTACCTCTTTGTCAGATCTCTTTAAGTGGTTACACCTATCCAAGAACTGGTATCCTGCCATTACCCATTCCTTCTGTATTAAGCTTTGAAATCCAATGATTGTTCTGCAGTAGGGATCCAGCATGACTTGAACAAGAGAAGCAGCCAGACAGCTCAGGTCCCGGCCCTCCTCCTCTGCAAACAACACACAAAATGGAGGAGACAGATTAACAGAATTAGATCCCAAACAGCAAAAAGTAGCATCTATTATTTTTCTTTGAAACTCTTCAAAAACATGCTGCAGAATTACTGTAGTTGTTCTCATGGTTTTAAACAAAAATAGAAGGAAAAAACCATCTCTTTTATTTTTTAAAATGAGACAAATCCTACAGAAATATTGCAGCAGCACCCAGCACAACATTCACAGTAAACAAAATACACACTCAAACTACTGGTATTTAAACCAAGATGTGACAAGAAGTATGTTGCTGGAAACTCCGAGCATATTTTCTGCTCTGAAGCAGTGTCTGGAAGGCCACAACATAAGTAGATACACCAGCTGAATAGGTCTTGTAAAAATTATAGAAATTAGAATATTCCTGATCTCAGAATCAGCAAATTTTCCAGTTTTGTTTTTTTTTTCCTGGAATGTCTCCTTGTGCTTACCCAGCAGCAGGCACCATTAGTGAAATATTTCATACTCCTGAAGAAAATTGATATTGCTTATGCAGGGAATATCTACCCAATGAACATAGTACAGAACTTCACCTAAAGCCTTTGTTCTATTGTACCATTATCAGAATAAAACCCACAGACACTCAAAAGCATAATATTCCTTTAAAGCTACAGTTCAGAGATGCAACAAAATTGTTTTCCTTTCTAGTCCCAAAAAATGCCTAAAATCATAGAATGGTTTGGGTTGGAAGGGACCTTAAAGATCATCTGGTTCCAGCCCCCTGCCATGGGCAGGGACACCTCCCACTAGACCAAGTCACTCAATGCCTCATTCAGCCTGGACTTAAACGCTTCCAGTAGGGGGCATCCACAACCTCTCTGGGCACCCTGTTCCAGTGTTTCACTACCCTCCCAGGAAAGAGCTTCTTTATTCTCTCCAGCCTAAATCTCCCCTCTTCCAATTTGCATCCCTTACTCCTAGTCCTGCCACCACATATCCTATTCAAAAGTCCTACCCATATGAAGGACCTGGTAGTAGAAAATGTGCAAATGTTTCATTGTGTTGTTAACTCCAAAGTCTTTTTCAACAGATCACGAATCACATGAATGTTTCCTAAGAACTTTATTTTTTCCTACTTAAATATAGCTGACTTAAATGTATACAAATTTGCAATCAGTCTGCCTAAGTGTAATAGCTCTGGATTTTTCAATTTATATTTTATACCATCTTATCAACCTAACTGCTGCTGAACTCCCACCTTCTCCTTCCTCCATGCCACTAATGAAATCCTGCATTTATCCTAGGAGTTAAAAAATATTCTATGAGATGTTACAATCTGCAGAAGAAAAAAGGCCTCAGTGATAGAATGGGGCTTATGTAAAAAGACTGCAGTTGATTTTATCTAAATGTGTTCCTACACACTGTCATCCTAAGGTGCAGAGTGAGAGCATGCTGAGGGTGGTCTTACCTTGCAGGACCACAGAGACGTGCTTGCACTCCATCATGTACACCAGCTCTGCAGAGTGCTTCAAAAATGATCTGGATGTGAAAAGAAAGTGACATGAGTAAACGCAACAGCTTCACATACTAGAAGAAACAAAAATTAAGGCTATCTGTAGGTATCCTTCAACTGATTCACTACTTATTGACACAGGGGAAAGTTTCTCACACCTCAATGACCATGGTACAAACCTGATGTACTCTAACCAGCGAGTGTTCTCCAGGGACGACAACCATTTCTCCTCCGTCTCTTCAAAAGGCTCTGCAACAAGGAAAGTTGTGAGACTGCAAAACAACTCTTTACATAGCCAGATTTATTAGAATTTGTTGCATTTCAAGAGAGCAATCATCAGGAAGAAGGAGAGTCCAGCGTACCGTTAACACACAGCTGTTTGAGTTTGATGTGTGCAGCTTGGATGTCATGGATGTTGGGGAGACACTTGTCCAGATCAGATTTGTAAATGTCACTTCTCAGGGGATGGCTGCGAGTTATTGCATTACAAATCCTAGGTACCAAAAACAATCAGCCACCTTGTAATTGCAGAGAAGAGAGACTTTCAAGAAGTCTTTGCATGCAAAGAACTAAAACCACATAATACATGTACCTCATTCAAAAATGAAAGTTTTCTTGTTTACATTCAGGATTTATATATTGCTCATGCCACAAAGGTTACTGACTGCCTCAAATATTTAGTTATAAAGCAAAAAACAAACCCAAAAAACACTGGATTATTAAAACAGCATATTTGGGAAATGAAAATCTGAGGCTGACTCACATGTCAATAGCTATATTTAATTTTCCACATTTTTTGTGATGACTTATCTCTAAATAACAGATAATACATGTATTGAATTCATAAAGCCAGGAAGTCTGTCAGGGTTTCAAATAAAACTCATGAGTTATCCTGAGTTATTCCTAGTCCTGCCATCCTGTATCCTATTGGAAAGTCCTACCTCATGTATTGAGAAGCTACTATGAGGTCCCCCTTGAGCCTTCTCTTCTCCAGGCTCAACAACCCCAACTTCTTTAGCCTGTCCTCAGAAGAGAGGTGCTCCTTATGAGCAAAAAAAATCCCACTGCATTGTGGCAATAAATGCATTTCTCAAAGCCATAAATATAGAAAAAAGATAAAATCTCCACCATGTAAGTTCTATTCTTCATATAAGAGCCTGATCCTTATATCAATAAATTCTGTCATCTGGATGACAGAAAATGTTCTTTCCTTAAACTCTGAGAAATTATTCAGTCTTTGAAACTGAAATGGACCTTGAGGAGAAACTGTGCCCCAGCTGGATCTAGACATCATCTCCTCACATACAGGGCACTGCAGCGTTATGGAGGCAATGTCCTCTCCATTCCAAAGGGCTGCTCTTGTGTCTGATTAAATATACCACTTACCTTTGATCAATTTTCCTTTGCTGCAAGACATCTTTAATGTTGGTCATTCTTACAAGAGCACTCCCATTAGGGTGATTCCAGGACCATGACTAGTATGGAGGGCAAAAAAAAAATTACAAGAGAAACAACAAAATAATGTGGGGTAATATTATTCCACATTTCCTTAATGCTACACAAAATTCTGTTAACAGGCAGATGGTACTTTTAAGCTTAATATTGTACAATGATGAAGAACAACAACAGAATAAGGACAGACTTACTGGCATTCGTCTCCCAATAAAGGAGTAGGAGTACAGCTTAAGGTCTTGATCTGCTAAGGAAGATGGGACCACAAAATATTCTGGAAGGCTTGGGGGAAAAAATTATACAAATGGTTACTTTTCCCTATGCATTTTACCAGTTTTTCTCTCATTGTAACACTTATCCACCCAGCTCTAGTGCAACAGCCCTCAGTACCATGGGCTGTGAGTGCCTCTGCTTGATCTCACCTACCACGGGCACAACTAAGATCTAGCTGTTCAGAAATGGCATGTTTTAGAAGGAATCTAACTGTTCACCTCTCTAATGACAAGAACGAGCTACCAGCATCAGAAGCAATTTCTGTATTACCTATTTCTGTATTACAACAGATTTAGTGCCAGTTTGGCAATACAAAAGCATGGGAGCAATGGATGCCAAAATATGACATGAGTCAAAAGTATGTGCTGGTAGCCCAGAAACCAACTCTGCCCTGGTCTGCATCAGCAAAGCCAGGGCCAGCAGGTGGAGAGAGGTGATTTGGCCCCTTTGCTCAGGTCGTGTGACACCTAACCTGGAGTTACTGCATCCAGCTATGGAGGCCTCAGCACAAGGACATGGAGCTGTTGGAGAAGGTCCAAAGGAGGCCACAAGGATCATCAGGGGGCTAGACCACCTCTGCTATGAGGACAGGCTGAGAAAATTGGGGCTGCTCAGCCTGGAGGAGAGAAGGCAGCAGGGAGTCTATCAGTGGCTGAAAAAGCTCCAGGAAAACTGGAAAGGGGCTGTTTGCCAGGACATGGAGCCACAGGATGAGGGGCAGTGGTTTGAACGTAGAGCAGGGCAGGGTTAGATGAGACATTAGAAAGAAGTTCTTCCCATGAGGGTGGTTGCCCAGTGAGGTGGTGGAGGCTTTATCTCTCCCTGGAGACATCAAAGGCCAGGCTTGCTGAGGCTCTGAGCAACCTGATCTAGTGCAGGATGTCCCTGTCACTGCAGGGGGTTGGACTAGATGGCCTTGGAAGGTTCCTTCCTACTAATCTATGATTTCCTTTCATGCCAGCACTTGCAGGGTGTTTCTCCAAGCAGCACACAGAAGCAGAGAAACAGAGTCAGGCAGGACTGAGGCTTTGGGAGGAGACAGGAGAAGATGGGGAAATTGCCTTGTTTTCTTCTACTTGTCTTCCAAGAGAAACTTACCAAGTTGATATCATATAACCTTCATTGACCGAGCAAACTCTCCACTCAGAGGCACCTGTCCTTTTGATTTCTCTGTCCCAATCAGAGTAAGTTTCAAACAAAGGTGTCTGCTGGCCACTGGCACTGCTGATGCTGCCACCACCTCCTCCTGGGTCTATGCCATTCACCTTCTTTGCTAGGGAAAAAAAAAAATCATCAATGTGCTTTAAAAAAAAAAGTAAAACAAAAAAAAGAGAAAAATTCTAACTGTTCACCTCTCTAATGACAAGAACAAGCCACCAGTATCAGAAGCAATGATACCTATTTCTGTATTACAACAGATTTAGTGCCAGTTTGGCAATACAAGGGGATTTGAACATATTTTTTTGGAATTTCCACTGGGAAGTAACATAAATCTGCTGTGCTCTGCTCCTGGATAGAAAGTAAGACAAATTAACACTCAGAACAAATGTTATCTTCAGTCACAGGTTTTCTCTCTTCAACATGTCAAAGCTGCAATGCTTTAAGAACATGAACCCTTTGTAGGCTACTCTTTAATCAGGTAACTTACGAAGAAAGATAAAAATGATATGATTTCAATATCTTTTCCTTGGAAGACTTCTGTAGTAGCAGCAAATAAAATCAACTGAAGGCCAGGTCAAAAGCAAATACATTTTACAGTTGTATTGACTTATATGCACAGGAAAAGATGGCCTACTGCAGCTAGGGACTAAGGTGGTTGTATTATCTGTCAGCTACAAAGAAAGATCGGGCTGCTCTCTAGGTGCCAGGGAGTCAGCCAGCTCTGTCAAAGGGGGCTACATTTCATTTATTGACGCTTGGAAGTAAATTTTTAGATTAAAGGAAAATAAATTGTGACTCAACCCTACTGCTTTGCACATGAAAACTCGATGCTTTAGCAAGTGCCTGTTGCAATGATAGGACTTTACTGTCACTTCCAGGACTCTGGTTTCTGCTTTCTATCAACTCCAATCTTGCACTAGTATGCAAAATTCTTGTGTTTTTTTCAGAAGAAAACTGGACTAAAATCAGAACAAAGTAGCTGTTCAGATAGAGAAAAAAGAAATATAATGACTAAAGCAGGACACAATTCTAATGTTCAATGGCAGGATATATAATTACCAAATGCAGCCTGAGAAAACATGATGTTCATATACAACGCTGGCTCTTTGTGTTCCTCAGGGAGCACAGAGACAGTATTCCAGCTTTTCCTCTGCTGGGACTAGCAGGGATAGAGAGCCACAGAACACTGTGCTGGAACGGCCAGAGCAAAGCCAGAGATGTGTGCTACAGACAGCAGGGCTCACAGCAGCATCCCCAGCCCAGCAGCATCTAAGACTCTCTTCTCCAGATGCTATCTTCTGCCACTCTGCTCTGCTGCTCCAGAAGAACAACCTTTTTTACCCACCTTAGGTAATTCTCCCACTAGGCATTTTTCAAACACCAAGTGAGTATTTTAAGGTCAGAGTAAAGGCAACAGTGTGACAGACTAACACTTTGCTCATACTCCACTTCGCCATTTCATCTGCAAATTGGCTCCCTCCCTTAGTACTTCATAAAGCTAAAGCTTAGGATCATAACAATTACCCAAGTTTCATCTGGTAAGAAATTATATATGTCTTTTTGTGTGCAACATAATCACACGCACAGCTATTCTTGAGCATGCACAGGGCAGTCATAAAGGCGCCTGCATGAGAAACGTGCACTTCTGTGCAAGTCTGAAGGCCTGAGCTTGTAATTCCACAACACTAGAGTTTTGTAACGGGCAGATCAGTGAGTTTTATTCAATGCCAGCTGCTGAGGAAGTATTTCAGTACCACAGAACTACATCAATGGCACTTGATGTGTTTGGAGGCTTGTTAGGCTTGAGTATTGGCTGGGGAACACTAGGCATTGTACTTGAAATCAAGTTCCAAAGGCATCTGTTTCAGGCTTACCTAACTGACAAGGTTCAGTTGGAGATTGGCCTTGAGCAGAGGGTGTGCTCCAACTCAGCAGGGGTGGTGGAGGTTTTGAGTGGTAAGAACTGCCTAGTATGCCTCTAGGAAAGAAGGTTTGGAGTCCCAAGTTGCACAAATCCTCCTGCAATACCACCAGAAGAGAAACTTATTCCCAAAAGAAGGGCAGGTGAGCAAGCCTGCCTGATGGGAGATATGAGTTACCTACGGTACCAATATAGACATACAATAGGAGGATTGAAGAGTGAATTGAGAAACACGAGTTTCTCATGTTGACGTAGAAACTACCTATGCTGACACAGGTAGTTTTGTTTTGTTTCAGACAGGAAAGACATTTCTTTCAATTTTGGTTGTTAATGTCTATCACAAGGAATGACTTATAACGGGAAGTAGGAGGTTGGATGCAGGATGAGCCAATTGTATAAACCGTGGAGAAAGCCTCAAGTGCTTTTTGCCATTGCTTCTAAGCAGAAGTCACACTAAAATTATGTAATATGGAAAAAAAGATCATACTACTTTCATACTTACCTGGATTATGATATGTTTCCCCAACATATTCAAATGCAAAGAGAAGCTGAAGATCCGTTGGCTGAGAATAATGAGCTATTGCAAGGCACACCTAGGAAAGAAATATTTCTTCCTGTTAACTTCCAGAGGTAAAATTTACAGCCTTCAATTATGACAGTGTGAAATGTGCAGAGGGAAAGTTAAAAATCACCCTCCTGATGTTTTATTTCCATACTTCATTTGAGAGGAGTGGATTATACAATTAATCATATTTGCTGAGAGAGCGTTACTTCAATGACAGCAAATGAGCTCATGGCCAGGTCTCAAGAGTGATGTACTAAGGGCAGAGGAGGAGACATGACACTGCAAGAAGAAGCTCTACCTAAACATCAAAAGAGAAAAGCTGCTGAGTTGTGCCTGCACATCTGCATGTAGGAGAAAAAGACGAGCACAACAGATGGGTGGTAACCACAGTACAGCAAAATCTCAGTTGTAATTGGTCTTTTGACATTTTTTTAACTAAAGAATACTTATTGACACAGTGTAAGAACACAAGCAAGGCCACATTGAGCCTGTACCAAAGGTCCAGCCCAACACACTACTCCTGACAATGGCCAGCCCTCAGTGCTTACAAAAGCCCTGTTGGTTCTTCCCTAAAGCAGCACATTTAACCAAAACTTTGTATTTAAGTTTTATTACCTCTTCCACTAACCCACCCCACAGTGGACCAGCTTACCAGGCTGTGCTACCCAAAACTAACCTTCAAAAACTCCTGCTCTTGGAATGGAAAAGAAATTTCTCTTTGAAGATGTCAAGGTCCTACACCAGTCCTGCATCTCATTAAGCTGAATTCCAAAATTATGAAGGGCATCAATGAATATAAATAGAAAGCAAATTGTTTGGTGATAAAGAACACCTTTTCCTCACAAGTTACTTGATACAAGTAATTAAATGTGGGAGATATTTGGATTGTTCAACTTGGAGAAGAGAAGGCTCAAGGGGAACCTCATAGTAGCCTCTCAATACCTGAAGTGGGCTATAAAAAGGCTGGGGGAGATTTAGGCTGGAGAGAAGAAAGAAGAAAGAAGTTCTTTCCTGTGAGGGTGGTGAGACACTTGAACAGGTTGCCCAGAGACATTGCGGATGCCCACTCAGTCTCTGAAGGTGTTTAAAGCCAGGCTGGATGAGGCACTGAGCAACCTGGTCTAGTGGGAGGTGTCCCTGTCCATTGCAGGGGGATTGGAACTAGATGATTTTTAAGGTCCCCTCCAACCCAAACCATTCTATGATTCTTTGTTAGCTTCAGCCAGTTTTGGCCTAGCTCCCCCTTGGATGTTCTGGCCCAGGTGATGGGATTTCATTCACAAAGAAAAGCACCTAGAACTCCTCAATGCCTGAATGTTTGTGGCAAATTCCAACACTGCCTCTGACAAGTTGATGTGTTAGTTGGGCTGAGTCACCAGCCCTGCCCTGGAAAGGGAAATTCAGCAGAGATTTAAATGAGAGATATGTCTCCTCACCCGTGGATATTCACTAGTAAGTACAAAAGATTTGACAAAATCCCAGATTTCTAGAATAATCAAATTCAGGTAGAAAAAAACCCTTTTAAGCAAAATTGGCACTACACTCCTCATTTCAGGCTCCTGAGCTTTGCCTTCATCCTTCAGTATTTGATCTCCATTTTCTGGCCTTGCCTCAGAAGAAAATATTTAATGAAAAAGCTTACAAACAACAAAACTCTGTACTACATGTTCAGATACAAAAATTCCATGTGTCAAAGTTTTTAATTATGATCAGAGCATGATTTCACACTGTTACCACCTAAAAAATTATTCCTTTCCCTTCCAGCTCTCTGTGACTTTTTATATTGGGCAACATGTTGACACAGTTTCTTTACAGTTTAGCAATTTTGGGCATTATCTTTGAAGAAAATTCTGTGAATCCACAAAAGCTTTTTCTGTTAGTGAAGGAAAGTTTTCCTGTTATCAGAGACATGAAAGAAAGATCTGCATGACACTGAAGGAATAGAAGTATCACTGGGAAATTATCACAACACGTGAAATGAACGTTGATAAGCTAATTTCCAGGATTTGGTTAAACACTTAAATAACTACCATGAAGTAACCAAAACCCATGCACGCGTTCTAAATTTTGTATTTAAGTGTAGAAATCCAAGCTGAAGAAGCCAGCTCTTCCACAGAACTTGGCTTCTTCTATTAGACCCATCTATGAAACAAAATGGAAATCTGTGGCAAATGCATTTTGACTTCCATTTTTATGTGTACCTTCCCACTGCCAATAAATTATACCAACGGAGCTTCTCCTCATCTTCATTTACAGAGCCCAGGATGAAAAGCCTATGCTGACCTGCTCTTGAGGATCACTAAACCCTTCTGCTAAACCCTTCTACTGTGCTGCCAAGTAACACAACAAAAACACAGTGATACCTATTTTTAAAAGCTGAAATCTCTCTGTCATTTGCTTGTGTGATAAGAGGGGTAAAACTGAGTGGGAGATGGAGATATGGCTCCCAGAAGTATGAGACTAGTCCAGGTTTCCTCAGCCTTTAGAAAAATATTACAATACACTGCTGCTTTTTGGAACATATTTAGGTTAGTTTACTTCTGAAAAGTTCTTCACCCTCTCCTCTCACTCCAATGACCACAAAGATCTATCTTCTTATGCACTGCCAATGTCCTGAGATACTACAAATTCTGTGATCTGTAAAAGTAATAGTTGTGATTTCAAAACCAACAGCAGAAAAATGCTGGCAGGTGTTCCATCACTCTCAATTCCAGATTACAGTACAGGTTCAGGCCCTCTCTTTCTGACTAAAAAGAAAATACAATATCTATTCTGATACTGTCTTTATTTTCCCATGTTAGACAAATTCCAGGCATATGCACATTTAAAGACATACCAATTTTCCGTTTGTGACACAATAAATACATATAGTAGTTTTATTGTCTGAAAGTTTCAGAAGACAAGCACATTCCACAGATCTCAGCAGATTACCATTGGAAGTAGAGAGCCCTTCAATTGGAAGACAAACATGTTTTACAGGAAATGTCCTCATATCAAACTGAAAAATGTTTGGTATTTATGCCAATTTACAATTGTGTAAAGCTGAAGATATTTTGTCCCAGTTAAATAACAGGAGAATAGGCTGCTTGTTGGAAAGTTCACTTATTAAAAATGGAAAACGCAATGGCTGTAATTATTTCATAGTACAAAGGCCACTTCCTTATGTCAGTGTCACCCGTTCAACGCTTGCTGGAGAAAAACAAACACTACTTTTTGTGGCCAGGCTTTTCCTGTTTCAAGAGGAATTTTACTATGGAGGAGAACTTCAAAATATTGCTAATACTTTTGCAAAAAATAATTTTGAAGGGCTGCATTTAAGATGTGCTAAGTAATAGCCCTGCACTTCACCTGCACCCGCTAAGCCAGGCCTTACAAACTGACTGTAAGGACAATATTCCCTTGCTGCTGCCATTCCCAATTCTGACTATAGACCTGGAGCAGAAAGTCAGCAACCATGGCTGGAGCAGGTTACAGAACCACAGAGTGTCAGAGACTGGAAGGAACCTTAAGAGATCATCTAGTCCAATCTCCCCGTTGGAGCAGGAACATGCAGATCAGGTCCCACAGGAAGGCATCCAGGTGGGATTTGAAGGTCTCCAGAGAGAGACCCCATACCCTCTCTGGGCAGCTTGTGCCACCCTGACAAAGTTTTTCTTCACCTATTGCTGTGGAATCTCTTGTGTTCCAGCTTGCACCCATTCTCCCTTGTTCTGTCATTGGAGGGCACCGAGAAGAACCTGGCTCCATCCTCCTGACACTCACCCTTTCCCTATTTATAGACACGAATGAGGTCACCCCTCAGTCTCCTCTTCTCCAAGCTAAAGAGACACAGCTCCCTCAGCCTTTCCTCAGAAGGGAGATGCTCCAGTCCCTACACTGGACTCTCTCCAGCAGCTTCCTGTCCTTCTTCAACTGAGGGCCCCACAACTGGACACAATATTCCAGATGTGGTCTCACCAGGGCAAAGTAGAGGGAGAGAACCTCTCTCCACCTACTCACTACGCCCCTCCTAATGCCAGGATGCCTTTGGCCTTCTTGGCCACAAGGGCACATTGCTGGCTCTGTATAAGTAATTAGAACAAGGCAATATAGAAGTTCGCAAAAGAAAAAAGATGAGATGTTACTAAGGGTCAGGATCATTTTGCCTGTTTCATATTATTCTTCATAACAACTGGGAAAAACTAGTCCCACTTCATCCCAAGTGTTGTCACTTGTGAGAATTTTTGATTGCACAGGAAATAAGATCTGAGATAAAGAATTTCCCTTACATTTTAATTAAGCCCATGTTTGTGAAAACGCTCTCACACTCATTTAAAGTGTGAGCTTCCTGAAGGAACTGAGAGTTTCAGAGAAGAAACAGACTGAGAAATGGAGATATATTTAAGAACCAGACTAAAGGGTGGATGCCACGCTGGTGCAGTGCCAAAAGCCATATGTGTGGTGAGCTGACACAGTATCCACCAGCTAACAGCACCAGGAGTAAAAGTCTCACCTCATGCAGCTTAATTTCTTAGTCTAATGTCAAGTATTGAAGTGGCTAGACATCAGCAGGAATTTTCAGTTTGACTGTTTGCTGTGATTTTTGGAACAAAATCATGACTATTCCTTTAAGAAACATGAAATACTACTTCTTTCTCGCTGCCTCTACTTAAGCCTTGCCCAGCCAGCTTCCCCTCGCTTCCCCGTCCTCACTTCCTCCCACACCCATCTGGCTTTCCTTCCTTTGGAGACTCCATAGCTTTATTTTAGAGATGAAACAGAATTAAACTGCTAAACAGTGATGAGTCTGAGTTTCCATCCCCTCCACTATTTCTTAACTCTCCTCTTCCAAATACCATGGAAAAAAAAAACAAGGCAGGAAATGACTGACTGACACTGAGACATTTTTTGTTTACCTGCAACTAATGTGAAGGGGTTTCTCCAATAGAAATAATTTTCAAACTTCTTCACAACTCATCCCAAAATGAACTAATTCACCTTCAAATTCCACACATTCTTCTAGTTTGTCTCTGCTTCAAGGCAGAGAAAGAGACCTCTGAAAGGTTTAGTATCACTACACACCACGTCAATCAGGCTGAAGCTTGACTGATCTCCAACAGGGAGCCTTCTCTGCTTCTTTTCAAAAGAGACTCAGGATGGAGATAAGAAATAAGTTCCTTACTGTGTGGGTGGTGAGACACTTGAACGGGTTGCCCAGACAGGTTGTGGATGCCCCCTCAATCCCTGGAGGTGTTTTAGGCCAGGCTGGATGAGGCATTGAGTAACCTGGTCTAGTGGGAGGTGTCCCTGCCCATGGCAGGGACAAGGAACTAGATGATCTTTAAGGTCCCTTCCAACCCAACCCAAACCATTCTGTGGTTCTAGGATTTTCCTTAAATTAAGTTGGGATGCTAGTGAGCACAGCTGGAATGGTCTTACGGCACTTTGGAATTCCTTTGTTCTTTCTTGCACACAAATGGCAAGCTAGCACCTTGCTCTTGAAAGATTTTTGTCTGATTTCTCTTCCTGTCCCTCAAGAAGTACATATCAGGCTGAACAACCCCAATTTCTTCAGCCTGTCCTCAGAAGGGAGGTGCTCCAGCCCTGTGATAATCTTCATGGCCCTCCTCTGGACCTGCTCCAGCAGCTCAATGTCATTCTTATGTTGAGAGCTCCAGAACTGGACATAGTGAAGGACCATGTGGTTTTAGGTATTAATATTTCAATGCTAACAGAATAATGTTACTATGAAAAAATTAGATTAGGTGACAGAACCTTATCTGCCTTCAGTAAAAGAGTGTTGCTGTGAAACACATTCAACAAACCTACTGGACACATCAATACTGAAATAGTAATCACACTGACTTTTTTTCCTCTTCTCTGATGTTAGGGAATGGGGTTTGTTACACTTCTGGTGGCCAACAGTAATGTGTTTATATTCAAATCCGGACCCTGCTGGATCTCTGGAACTAGCTGTTCTCCCTATCAGAAGAAATCATGTTAGACCATGCTCTTATAAATGCATAAAGCAAGCGCCAGCATAAAAAGGTTTTACTTTTTGCTCTTGCATGAATAAATGTAAAATAAAGACTGTTAATGAGATGTTGGGTTTGTGCCTCCCTCCTTCCTCCTCCAGGGTAATCACTCTTCTTAGCTGTGACAGCCAATTAGCAATAGTTGCTATAAAGTCAGGCTGTTCTGGGGAGGTACCAGAGAAACCAAGAAAGGGGAATTGACTCCTGAAAGATTACCAGACAGGAAAGGTTACAAACAGCAAAGGCAGCAGCAGGGTCAGAGAAGCAGCAAGGAAAGAATGGCTTCCTTCCTTCCTGGGCTGCTTCTGCCTGTGGATCAATTCAGAAGGTGAGACAGAGTTATTTGGTTGATAACTGCAAACAGACTGATGTCTGGACACATGGCTCTTAGGACTTACTGGGTTTAGTTCAAACTTTATCCTACTGAGAAGGAACTCAAACAGACCATCCCACCCATCCAGGAGGAGACGGCTGGTCACCTAATGTTACATGGACTAACCATCCCTGATTAGCAGAAACTCACCTGGACGGTCCTATGTTAAATACCACTCTATGATTTTGTTGAGTCTTATAACAACAAGCTGTGGAAGGAATGAAATTTCTAGGAATGCAGAGACAGAAGGAAATCCTCCTGCTATGTGGCCAAGCGACTCTTTTTGAAAAAAACGCTGGGAAAGAGCAAGCAGCTTTATGTGAAAGAAACTGCCTCACCGGATGACTTGCTGTGTGAAGTACAGACCAAGTCTATGTAGAAGACACTGCACTTTACCCATGGCTAAATTAAGCTCATAGTTTTCAGGCAATGGATCAAAGTTTCAAAGGTTTCCCATAAAAATGCAAACATTTGTTGTACTGCTGCAATGCAGCACTCCAACTCCAGGCTGCAGAAAAATTTGTTTAGTAAGTAATTTGTACAACAGGTAAGTCAAGAAATCATAGAATGGTTTGGGTTGGAAGGGACCTTAAAGGTCATCTAGTTCTAACCTCTATGTCATAGGCAGGGACATCTCCCACTAGACTAGGTTGCTTGCTTTATCTTATGTGAAGAGAAACATTTAACAGATCATGCCAGATTTTTTTACCTAACAATTTGGACTCTAAAACTCTTAATATTCTCCTGCAACAGAATATGATTAATTTGCAATTCTTCCCCCATAGTTATCTATCAAAACATCAAACAAAATAGTGTTAGCACAGCTGCTGCTACATGTAATGACCACAAGGAAAGATTGCTTAAGATTCCATACCTTTTTTGCACTCTCAGGACCCGCTTCATCAAAGCGAAATCTGACAATACGGAAGTCTTTGCAATAAATTATTAATTCAGTTGGATTAAATTTCAGTTTTTGGTTGGGACCGAGGACCTTCTGCTTCCTCTTAGTGTCATTCACTGCAAAGAAAAGACAACATTAATGGACTGTGTTTTATAAGCCTACAACACTGGCTCCAACAGACATAGTGATGCTGTTACTAGCACTTTTTCCGTTTAACAGAGTATTTCAGCTGTTCCAAAAATGGGCAAAATTTCTGCCACCTACATATCCAGATTATTGTGCATCAGCTTCATAAACAAGGAATTAACATGCAGTATTTGTAAGGGCAGTCTTTGCTCTCAGACAGTTAACTGTGTGTGCTGCAATGCCCTTATAAAGCACAGGAATTTGCACATATTTTTAATATTTATTTTCCGTTTACTTGCATACACAAAAGAAGTGCTGGTGTTAAGACTAAGATGAACACCTTATTTCTTACGTAAAACCCAATTACAAAAGTATTGTAAATTTCCAGGTGGTACAGACTGCACAGACAGGTTGCCTCCTCACTTTTTCAAACACAAAAAATCAAATTGCAAAAGATGAGAATCAGAAACCACTGAGATTTTATTTGTGGTAACTGGGAAAGCTGGGGCACATAGCTTTTGAGTGACTGATTGATTGCCTGGTTGCAGGGCATCTTCTAGGTTAAAGTATTTCTAGGCAATTCAATTGTTTTAAATTCCCTACTGTGCACCTTAAATTTTTTTCATCTTTTCAGGCTTTTATAACTCATTTTGAAGAAATAACATATTCAAATCAGTTAAGATCAACAACATCAAGCCTTAAGCACCAACAGGTCTGCACAAACAAAGAGTCAAAACCTCTCAACTGAGTGAGTTTAAAGCCTTCAACAAACTCAACTATTTCTGACTTACCTGTGACAATCTGCTCAATGCACGTCAGTGGGACATCATGTTCACCCAGGAGAAGGTTTTTATAATGGAATTTCTGAAATACATGAACTCACAGCCATTAATTGCAGTTCCTCAGCTCACAACCAGATATATGGCACAACTTTGAAGAAACTCTTGATAAAAATTATGTGTGCCTGGGGGCTTTTCTGACACCTACCACCCTTGCCTACTGGCAGGCAATCAGAGAGGGTGGAAACAGTTCTGTGGCGATGGTGAATGCACACCAAATAGCTCAGTAAGCCCAACACATGGGCAAAACAACCCCACTACTTGCACTGAATTTATTAGCCTCAAAACTTGCAGGCAGAAATCCAATACAATGTAATGTGGAATTTATTTATGTACATAGAATCATGAATGGTTTGGGTTGGAAGGGACCTTAAAGATCATCTAGTTCCAACCCGCCTGCCACAGGCAGGGATTCCCACTAAATCAGGTTGCTCAGTGCCTTGTCCAGCCTGGCCTCAGGGACAAGTATTTTTTAATATAATTCCTGCTTTGCCTCTTGTAAAACTAGAGCCAATGAAGCCTCTATAAACAGAGCTGACTGTAAACTTGCTCCATTCTGACATTCTCAATGAAGGGATGGAACACCGCCATACTGAGAACAGAACAGTGGAACCTCATTATTTAGCCTGTTTTTTCAAAGGCATCATATTGATATCATATCTGAGACTGAGACACTGTATTCTTATTAAATCCATTTCACCCATAGCATTTTTTGTCATGGTGTAGTGATGGGAGTAGCAACAAACCTGTAGTGGCATCGGGTCATCCGTAATAAAAGAAATCTTGAAGTTAGTGCAAACCAATTTGCCCCACAGGTCATACTGGCTTGTATCTGTTGCCATACATTTTCTTACAAAATTTGCTTCATTTACCACAATTTCACCTACAACAGAAAAAGGAAAGGGGAAAAGAGAAGACTCCATAAATCATATATAAACCATAAATCATGCAGGAACACCAATTTGGAGTGAGAGGTACCTGTTTTAAACAATACATCACTTTTGTGTAAACCTGGAGTTTACCAGTCCAGGGAAAAAAACAAAACTACTCTTCCAAAGCAAGCAATACTGTACAGCAGTTAAAAGTAAAAAAAACCCAAAAAACCAGCAACAACAACCACTGAACAAAATATCACTGTCCTCACACCTAGAGATCTAAACCTGCAGTTCTTCACTATTAAGAATTCATCTATTTGGACAATAATTGTCCTTCAAACGAAAGCACATGTTCGTGTGCTTCATCTGGCTTTTATTTTGAACACTGAAATTAGCTGGCTATTGATAAAGTACTTCAGAAAGTTTCATGAACTTCCCCAATTTAAGAGACTGAGGACCATTTGAAAAGTAAATAGCTACACACATAACAATACTGCTTTTTAGTTCCACAGCAGAAGTTTCTAAAAACTAAAGAGTAGTTTAATTTTTAATTCAGGAAATGAACTTGGGAATTTATTTACTCCTGTACAGGGTCTCCTCTTCTGACACTTCTCCCTACTGTGGCACTACCACAAACAGTGTGGGAGTCAAAGTGTTGAAGGATTTTGTTTAAAAAAAGACAAGGGACTAAAGATTGCTAAAACCTAATTTACTCATAATAGGCTGGACATTTTTAGTCCCAGTTGTCTGAAATGTCATGTCACAGTGTCTCAGGCCTCCTGAGAGTCTAGTCAGCAGCAATCATTTCCCCATACGACCAATGAGGATGCAAGTCAGATTAACCTCCCATCTGCCTCGTGACCCAGGAAGGATATTTTCCTCAGGTCGTTATCCCTGCACCCAAGAGACCATACATCCGAAGAATTGCTTCTAGCACCCCAAAGACTTGAGTGGAAATGTATCTTTTGCTAGTACCAAGTCCCAGACCCTGCACATGCTCCTCACTCCATGAGGCCCAGCTCTCCTGCCCTTTCTGCCATCAGGCATCAGCCGGGAGGTCACCAAGAGCAGCAGCAAAGTCCCAGCAGAATTATGGTGACAATTGTGTGCCCACTGCCAGGTGTAAGGGAACAAGTTTCACTGACCTGTGGTTATCACATACATGCATGATCTTAAGCTGCAAGAGGCAAGAATTGTGAGTTTTAAAGGTTTTTCTCAAACATTTTGAAAAATAAAAAAATCTGATTCTGACAGCTCAAGTACAAATAGAGTTCAGCTAAGTCCACAGCAACTAAATACAATGTCTTATGGGGGGCAGGGAGGGAGGCACAGAACAAGCCCTACTTCTACAGAACACTGTAATGAGAATATTCCAATAATTTCAGTATAGTCTGAAACTTCCTAATGACCAGCAGTTTTTCTAATAACTTATTTACTTCACTGCATGAGCCCAAGGTGTACATTAAAGCAACTCCTTCTCACAGCTGGCGTTAATCATCAGCTATTGAGTCCCAAGTTCTCAGTCACATCCTGCCAGCAAAGCTCCCCCTCCCCACACATTCAGTGCTTCTGAACCTACAGTTTTTCTTCTTCCCTCTTTCAGTACCTCCAGTGGATCACTGCATTTCCAGTAAAAATATATGGAGAGACAAATACACCACGGAATGAAACACAACTTCTGTAGGTACTTTTTTCCCTAAAACAACATTCCCTTATCTGTGATAAAGTATAATATTGTTCAGTATCACACAGAAGATTCAGCTGCTAAAGGCACAGGTGAGTGATACCAAACCCTTTCAGTCCTTTATGCCTTTGATGCTACAAACAAGTAGGAGATCACTGCTCTCCATTTGAGCTTCCATTTGAACTTCCATTTGAACTAGCTTCAGTTGAAGACACACCTGCTACATTGCTCCTCAGCAAAGCCAGTCATATTGTTTAGTATAACACAAGAGACTCGACTACTAAAAATACAAGCTACTGTTACCACTCTTTCAGTCCTTTATGGCTTTGATGTTCCAATCCAGTAGCAGATCACTGCTCTCATGCAAACTTCCATTTGAACCAGCTTCAGCTTAAGACATGCCTGCTACATCATCCCTCAGCAAAGCCAGTCCATTCTACTGCCCTCCTCCACTCCTCATAACTGTGTGGTGACACAAAATGTTAATATTAATCCTAATTATTATAGTGCAACTTAATTTCTTCTCATTTCATCCAACACCAACAACTCCTGCCATGTTTGGCTGATTCTCTCCCCCAGACTCAAATTCACAACCCACACACTGTTAGTGTTTAACCAGTGCATATAGCACACACACACACAGAGTTTAAATCATTTACAACAAAGTGTGTGAAAGCAATGAAAAAGTAATAGATTCAATTTTCAAAAGCCTCCATAAACTGAATTTTTTTTCAAAATGCAAGTTTGGAATTTTACATTGGTCCAGCTCCTCTTATCCCACACTCAGACATCTGGAACAAGCAATAAGAAAAGATGCAAACCTTTCAAACTCCAACAAAATTTAGGAAAGTAGATAAAAACCCCAAATTTAGGAAAGTAGGTAAACAGCATGTTGGTCGTATGCAATGAGCCCTTCTCATATCTATAGTCTACTGGGTGACTTTTCTATAGAAGTAGCAACAAGGGAGCTATTCAGAGACATTACAGACTAGAAATAATGGATGTAAATTGGAAGGGGGTAGATTCAGGCTTGACATAAGAAAGAAATTCTTTACAGTGAGGGTGGTGAAAACCTGGAAGAGGTTGCCCAGAGAGGTTGTGGACGCCCTCTCTCTGGAGGTGTTCAACGCCAGGCTGGACATGGTACTGAGCAGCCTGATCTAGTGGGAGGTGTTCCCTGCCTATGGCAGGGGGGTTAGAACCCGATGATCTTTAAGGTCCCTTCCAACCCAAACTATTCTATAATTCTAGTTCTTTGGATTGTTTATTTCACGAAGTGAGGAATTCACAGCTTACTATTACACACCTACATGCTGATCACAATAAGTATCTAAAACACTTTCACAGAATCACAGGGTTGGAAGGGACCTTCATAGGCCATCTCATTCAACCCTCTGCAGTGACAGGGACATCCTGCACTAGATCAGGTTGCTCAGAGCCTCAGCAAGCCTGGCCTTGAATGTCTCCAGGGATGGGGCCTTCACCCCCTTTATGGGCAACCTGGGCCAGTGTCTCACCACCCTTATGGTGAAAACTTTCTTCCTAATGTCTTATCTAAACCTATCCTGCTCTAGCCTTCTACTTTTTAAGTTTTCTTTGCTTTTTATGTGTGATTTGTGTCACTTTTATCCTGTTCTGTTATCAATAATGGGCAATCAGACAACAAGGAAATGTGACAGGTCCAAAGAATTAAGGAAGAGCTGCCAAAATTAGTCCTGCATTACAGCATGTCATTGGAAATTCACAGATTTTCCCTAGAGACGAGGGTCTGGGTTTTTTATAGCAGCAGGAGATACATAAATAATCCTCTTTCACCTATATACTCACTTCTTGTGTTTGCTGTTTTAAGATTCTGTATTATTTGAGCTGCCAATTAATGAAACAAACCAACAGAGAAAGAAATCTCAAGTAATTCCAGGTTTTCTGTTGCTCAGTGAAGCAGATACCAAACCATCACAGCCAAGGGGTTGTCCATGTATCCAGAAGGAATACATCAGAACAGTCCATCTTAAACCTTAGTTTCCAGGGAAGAACACTGGAACGCTGGAATAGTACCTGGGACCACAACCTTGCTGATGTACCAGGTGAAACAGACTGAACAACACTCAAACAACTGAACAAAAAAATTTGCATGATGCCATAAAGCAACTGAACAGTTTACAAGGTTCTGTATATATAGAAAGTTGACACAGCATGCACATACAAACACGGAGGCATTTGCACATGTTCAAAGGCTAACATGCATTGTTTCTAGCACATTAAGAACCTAACACTTGCTAGAGGCAATGATCAACTGAAATCAGACTCCACAAATGAATAATGCAAATCCTATAGGCTGAGGAGATTCGCACGTCCCCTGTAAAATTCCTAAAGGAACTTATTCAAAGTAAAAGAAATATAAGAATGTTCTAAATCAAAATCTGAATACGTTTAGTGCATGTTTAAGGTCTAATAGATATAAGGACAATGGAGTGTATTAAGAACTTTATTGGTACATTCCATACAATTACTACCTTCAGGAAAACCCAGTGCTTAAATACATTTCTAACAAAATCCCATTTGCTCTCTTATCATGCTGATAGTGCATATATTCAATTAAGATAATCTAAAATCAGCTTGTTTCCCAGAAAGATACTCTAAGAAGTTCACAACAGGAAATCTGAAGCCATTTGACCATTAAAAATGCACAGTAATGAGCTCACTTGCAATAATTATAATAATTTCCAATTTCTTCACTGACAAATAACTGAAATCTAGAACATTTTCACCCATTTAGCGGCAATTTTTTAGCTGTTCTCTCATAGACAGAACACCAAAATTGTTTGTATTTATTAGTATGCATCAAGCATTTCAATGCAAATGTCTCTAAGCCACTTGTAAATGAATCTTCTGTTCAGTGTGCTCGGTCACTTCCAAACTAAGGAAAAATTATTTGCAAACCCACAAGATTCTTTTATCTCTTTTCTGTTTTTCATGAGCTCTTGCAAGCATTGAAGGATTTTAAGTATGTGAAGAAAAAAGAAAAGCTGCACAAACATGTAGGCATCACCCACCTTCTTCTTTCACCCAGTCATTTTTCCAAGACCATTAGTTAAAAAATAGATTACCTTTCATCTTTGGTACATCCACAGAAAGCAAAAAAAAAAACCCAAAACAAACACAAAAAACCCCAAAACACAAAAACAAGACCCCAGAGAGTAAAAATGTTCCAAAAGGCAGATGAAACAATTTGGATATATGCTCTTTGCATTTATTTTTAACAGAATCTGGAATTTCTTTCAAAATACAACTCTAAGCATTACTTGCAGAGTGGTGTGTTTTAAAAATACAGTACAAAGAGATCTTGCTTTGCCAATCTGATTAGAAAAATATATGAATGTTGTACAGTTTCTCCAGTCTGATAACAAACAGAAAAAGAGGAGCATGACAAGTTTAGCTTAATTTCAGAATGGCTCAATAAGGAAAAAAATACGAAAAACCAAAGATTTCTCAGTAAAACTCTTCAAAGACCAACTATTCTTTTCACATGCACAATAACAGGATTAAAGCCAGTACTTGTCCAAGAGCTGTTAATCTTTGTGACCTTTGCAGAGGGAATTGATCACAGGAGGGATCTGAAGAGATACTGCTTCTCTGAAGCAGGATGGGATGCTCCACAAAACCTTCCCTCACACCCCAGAAATGCAGTGAAGGACACAAGATGAAGCAGGCAATCAACAGGACTTCCTGTGGTAAGAGGGGAACATACACCATGAGCAAGGGAGTTCTCCTTAGAAACTAGATCCAAACCCAAGCATTGCAGCAGATTCCAAAGCTGACCATGCTAATAGTGTTGCTTTAATGCAACAACTTGTATTAGCCCTAAGATAGGAACAGCTCTGTCTTCAGCAGTCATTCCTACTTCACTGCCATCTGTGACTGTTAATCCCATCAGAGAATTGATCCAGTTGAAAAGAATTCTAATCATGTATTTTTCACCCCTTCTTGTCAAATTGGATCTGAACAGTCTTGTGTAGCTTGAACCTCTGATCTGCCTTGTTCTTTGGCCAAACAAAAAAGTGCCCACACCAAGTAGGTAACCAAACACACAACAACCATATCAATATCTGACCCCCATCACTACCCCCAAACCCAAACTTCTGGCAATGAGCTCTGTAACATGAACCACAGAAAGGCCATCAAGGAGGGACAGTGTTTTGAGTTCTGCATATTTCTCTGGTTTTAACTCTTTTAAGCTGCTTATGAAACAAGCCACCCAGAGAGTACAGTACAGAGATGATATACGGATTGGAGCACCTCCCTTCTGAACAAATACTGAGGGAGCTGGGAGAAGACAAGACTGAGAGGTGACCTCATTAATGTCTATAAATATGGAAAGAGAGAATGTCAGGAGGATGGAGCCAGGCTCTTCTCAGTGACCTCCAATGACAAGACAAGGGGCAATGGATGCAAGCTGGAACACAGGAAGTTCCACAGAAGGATGAGGAGAAAAAGCTTCATCAGGGTGAGGGAGAGCACAGGCTGCCCAGAGAGGGTGCAGGGTCTCCTTCTCTGGAGACATTGGAACCCCATCTGGATGCCTCCCTGTGTGACCTGATCTGGGTGTTCCTGTTCCAACAGTGGCATGGAGGTCCCTTCCCATCCCCTACATTCTGTGTGAAACAAAGGAAAGCAAAGTGAAACTGTTACTCGGGCCAACTCTTCAACTACCTCTGCAAAATCTCTTGATCGGAAAGTGACAGGAGTACTGCAGAAAGAAAACACTTCAGTTTTAGTTAAAATTTCAACTCCATCTTAAACTTTTATCATGTGGTTTGGAATTAAATGATAGCAGATTCTATAAAATTATTTGCTTTTCCTCTACTGCGGCTTTAATGTTGCCACTTCCAACCAAGTCCTTCACTCGCTTCCACATTTTACATTTTGTTCCAAACACTGAAGAGATGAGTCTCTTTTCATCTGGGTGACAGAGAGGACTTTATTACATTCCTGGGTTTGGATAAATAAATAATAGAATCATAGAATAGTTTGGATTGTAAGGGATCTTCAAGGTCATCTAGTTCCAACCTCCAAGATAAATTACTACAGACACACATGCTCCTTAGAAACTAGTTTACTGAAGACTTATTTCACTGAAAGCAAATAGAATTGCCAGGAAGCAAAACCCCCCATCAGCTGACAATTCAACGTCTACACTATCATTTTATCCTTTTTCTGGACTTCAATGACCTCTGGCACTAAATCTGTGTGTGACAGAGTGGGCACAAACCAATCACTCAGGAACTGTTTTGCAGAATCATAAAATCATAGAATAGTTTGGGTTGGAACTTGATGTTCCAACCCCCCTGCCATAGGCAGGGAGGGACACCTCCCACTAGATCAGGCTGCCCAGTGCCTTGTCCAGGCACATGCAAAAACATCAAAAAAGCAAATGTAAAAGCACGTTCCTCCTCCTACTCTTAGAGAATGATTTCCATGTTGCCCTACAGTTAATCTGTTGCAAACAAGATGCTGTTTTTGCAGATACTTCCAAATATCTAAAACATAATATCCTAAGGTCAGAAACCTTAGGAACTGCACTTTACATGTTCACAACACAGGCAGCCGAACAAAACCCACTTGTTAGACTGTATCTGGAACTTAGATTACACATGCAGTCTGCCGTGACAGCATTGATACTATGCCAATCTTTAAAAACAGTAACACCAAAACCAAAACAAGCAGTTAACTGAACACAAAGCAGGCCTGAAAATTCAAAAAAAAACCCCAAAAAAGCTATAATAGGAAAGAGTACTTACTATATACTTACTTTAAGTGATGCCTCGTTTATTCTAAATATAAGTCAAATGCTCAGCTCATTTTTAAACTTCTTACAAGATGGAAGGTTAGTTTGCAGAAAGTTCCTGTCTCAGATCCCAAATGTAAAATCTGAAACTCTCCTAATTTATTAAATTGTTCTGGTAATCTTTCTGGTGTAATCCAAAAAGGAGAAAAAAAAAAACACTTCAGAAAAGCTTTAGGGGATTGAATTACTTTCCAAACTGTTGTTTTAATTTTCTAATCTGGCCATTCTGAAATGCTGACAATTATTTCATGCTCTTGTATGAAAATGAACTCCTGAAAATGAACGGCAATGACTATGCTATTGCACTTACTTGTCTAAGATCACAAACTAACTTTGAAAAACCAACCTTTACAGTGCCACCTCCATTTCAAACAAGAAAATCAATGCAGGAGAAAAAACCCTAACTCTGGAACATGTCATCTTACCTCCTTATTCTACTTGTCATGGCTCTGCTCTCCAGCTCCAGGACACCACAAAACAGTGGAAGCACCAAGTGAGAGCTGGAGGAGAAACCATTCTTGGGATACTGGAGCACAAGGGTGCTGCACCAAAATGTTTCTTTCCTTCTCCTATCACTAGATCCATTGCAGCTGCTCTGGAACACATGACTTAACATACAAAGGATTTACAGGTTAAAAAAACAAACAAACAAACAAAAAAGCACAAAAGAAACCCCAACCACCCCAAGAAAAATAGCTGGGAGAATCAGACACTTTGAAAGGATTAAAACTTTCCATCATACAACCTTAAAAATCTCCTGCAACTGAATTTCTAGAGTCAGCTGCCTATTTAAGGGCACACGTATACAAAAATGCAAACCAAATCCAAAAAGCAAGTGGTAAAGCCAATTAGGATGCCATTATTAGACAAAGGCTGAATATATCCAGCAGCAAAAATCTTGAGCACAATACAGAATTCCACCTCAACAAGAGCACAGCACAACTGGAAAATGTCCTTCAGTAATCAAAAGGACTAAGACAACTAAGCTAAAAGGAAGCAAAACTGAGCAGATACGTGGCACAAGTCTGAAAATCATCAACCACCAGTTTGATCAAAGAATCAGAGTTGGAAGGGCCCTTCAAAGAACATCTAGTCCAACTCCCTGCAGTGACAGGGACATTCTGCACTAGAGCAGGTTGCTCAGAGCCTCAGCAAGCCTGGCCTTCAACATCTCCAGGCATGGGGCCTCCACCACCTCTCTGGCCAACCTGTACCAGTGTCTAACCACCCTCATGGGAATGAAATTCTTTCCAACATCTAATCTAACCGTGCCCTGCTCTAGTTTCAAACCACTGCCCCTTGTTCCGTGGCTCCATGTCCTGGCAACCAGTCCCACCACAGCTTTCCTGCAGCTACAAGATCTCCCCGGAGCCTTCTCTTCTCCAGCGTGAACAGCCCCATTAGGTACTGTCAGGCTGCTACAAGATCTCCCTGGGGCCTTCTCTTCTCCAGGGTGAACAGCCCCTTTAGGTACTGTCAGGCTGCTACAAGAACTCCTTGGGGCCTTCTCCAGGGTGAACAGCCCCAATTCCCTCAGACTGTCTTTGCAGGAGAGATGTCCCAGCCCTCACATCATCTCCATGGCCTCCTCTGGACCCACTCCAACAGACCCAAGTCTTCTTGTTTGCTGTGTCATGAAAGAACTAAGTTTCATCCAAAGAAACTAGAGGGTGACCTCAGAACAAACAAATAAAGGCAGCTTGTAACAACATATAATGAAACTCCTGAACTCCTCAGTAGAGGAGGCTGATGGTGATAGATGGCTTCAGTAGCGAGCTGGATAAATTCAACTAAGAAACATCAAGCAGGAGGAGTTAAATGTGATAGCACTGTCCCCGAATCCGTGCTCCAATTTCCTCTCCATTGCCCTACTCTAAGAGGAAAGTCCCTGCATTGCACTGCAGGCTGAAGAAGCAGGGAGGGCAGAACAAACAAATAAAGGCAGCTTGTAACAACATATAATGAAACTCCTGAACTCCTCAGTAGAGGAGGCTGATGGTGATAGATGGCTTCAGTAGCGAGCTGGATAAATTCAACTAAGAAACATCAAGCAGGAGGAGTTAAATGTGATAGCACTGTCCCCGAATCCGTGCTCCAATTTCCTCTCCATTGCCCTACTCTAAGAGGAAAGTCCCTGCATTGCACTGCAGGCTGAAGAAGCAGGGAGGGCAGGACAAGTGCTGCCTGGTCTGGTACTTTCCTCTTCTCAGGTGCCTGCGGCTGGCCTCTGTCAGCCAGGCCACATAGGACCTGTTTATAAACCCACCATGGGTGTAATGGCATTGAAGCTGACTTCTACTTGTGAAACATCCTGCAGGTACAAAAGTCTATGAATTAGTTGTTGTTGCTCTGAAACAGCAGCTCACTACAAATGTTCCCATAACTTGAGCAAGTCTCAAATAAATACCACTCTAGTTCCATTCACTTCTGTAATTCTACTGTAAAAAGTGTTAAAGCTAAATCAACTATACCATTTCTAGCTGTTTTGTAAAAATCCTACAGGTAATCTACTAGCAAATTACTGTTCTAGGCAACACTTCAAAACAAGTAGGTATAGAGTCAGGAAGAACAATCCTTTCTTCACATTCAATCAGATGTTCCATTAGATAATCTGCAGAACATCCTGCATGAGCACCAGTGAGGACCCTATTGCCTGATGTTGCCCAATCCATGGTGCAGCCCCACTCCCAGTACAGACATAGGACTGGTTCATTCCCAACCCCTACAAGGCACCCATCTGCTTGGGGATCCAACATTCACATAATGAAAACAGAAAAACATACACCATTCTAGCTTCCTCCACAAGGTTTTTGGATGCTTGCGTTGATGAATCAAACACAATACAGATATTGTCATGGAAAATTTACGGGGGACCTCATAGTTGCTTCTGAATAGCTGAAGGGGGCCTTTAGAAAGGCTGGGGTAGGATTTTTTAATAGGGTCCAGGGTGGCAGGACTAGGAGTAATGGATGCAAATTGGAAGAAGGGAGATATAGGCTAGATGGTTTAAAAGTTGATTCCAATGTAAATTTCAACTTTTTAAATTTTGTTTTTAAGTAAAACCCTCTCTTTCTGTAACCCAACTCATGTTGTTACCTCTCCTTTCTGAAACTATCTCTGCTGCCCTTGTCTGCACAGCAATATAAATTAGATAGTACAGTACTTGGCTACCGTACTTTGTTTAACTACCATTTTCAGTGACTACATTTTGGGAATCATAGAATCTTCCAAGGACATAAAGTCCACCCCCCCGTAATGAGTAGAGACACCCTGCACTAGATCAGGTTGCCCAGATCCTTGTCAACCCTGGCCTTGAATGTCTCCAGGGATGGGGCCTCCACCACTTCTCTGGGCAACCTGTTCCAGTCTCTCACCACCCTCATGGGGGGGAACTTCTTCCTCATGTCTCATCTAACCCTGCCCTGCTCTAGTTTCAAACCATTGCCCCTCATCCTATCACTACAAGCCCTGGCAAGCTTAATACAACTGCCTGCATTTTAAAAAGATCACTAAAGCTGGTAACTGCTTGTGCTAATATAATTTCATTCTAAAAACACTCCTTAAAACTCTACCAATTAGAGAGGCACAGTAAACATTCTGGCCCACGCGTTTAACTCTGTTCCTGATAGCAAAAGCTATTTCATAAAACTCTTAAGCCTGGGATATTCAGAATACCATCTCAAACTGCACTTGCAAGAGAGTGCAAGTCAGCCTTAATGTAATTAAATGAGTTGGAATTTGGCCAACAACTTGGGTTATGCGCAATCCAAGAGCCAGTCTATCCAACAGCACACAGCGTTCTTGTTTATAGACTTTTCCACCGCACCATCTGATGACAGAAACGAAAGAAATGTGTGTAGGCTGGTGCTTAACTTTAAACAGGAATAGTTTCATTTAAGTAATTTTTAAAAAGCCATTTTTAAACTCCTTAGACAAAAATGAAAAGAGCTCTTCTGTCAGAGCTCTTCTGTGGCTGCACAGAGCAGTGAATTGCATTACAGAATTACAGAATTATAGTACCATAGAATGGTTTGGGTTGGAAGGGACCTTAAAGATCATCTAGTTCTACCCCCCTGCCATGGGCAGGGACACCTCCCACTAGATCAGGTCGCTCAATGCCTCATCCAGCCTAGCCTTAAACTCCTCCAGGGATTGAGGGGGCATCCACAACCTCTCTGGGCAATCTCTTCCAGTGTCTCACCACCCACACAGGAAAGAACTTCTTTCTTCTCTCTGGCCTGAATCTCCCCTCTTCCAATTTACATCTGTTATTCCTAGTCCTGCCATTACAAATCCTATAAAAAAGTCCTATCTCAGCTTTTCTGTAGCCCCCTTCAGGTATTGATAAGGCACTACAAGGTCACCCCTGAGCCTGTCCTCAGAAGGGAAGTGCTCCAGACCTCTCATCATCTTCATGGCCACCTCTGCACCCGCTCCAACAGCTCAATGTCCTTCTTATGTTGAGGGATCCAGAACTGGACACAATTATGATGTAATTCGAAATAACACCTTTGAATGATACGGTGCTGGAAACCTCAATTCTGCGGTGAGTCATCTACTTGCAGTGAGTTTCTAAGTAACGTGGAGCAACTCACCACAAATGCCCCAAAAGCCACCAAACACTTATTTGAAAGGCAGCACAGAGAAGGGAAGTGATGCAAACGTGGGACAAATATAAGCTATCTGATAGAAACAAACTTGGTCAGCACCATTTCAAGCATACGTTAGAGCCCCACAAATAGTGTCCCACACTGCAGAAATTCCTGCAGAGAAGCTGTTTTCTATAACTGCTGGTGCACATCTCACCATGATGTGCTGCCACAAGAGAAGCCCCAACTACTCTTCTCAGAGAATGTGCAGTCACTTCCTTCTGACTCAAAGACCTTGGATGAGTGTCATCTGCAACACCACCAGTAACATGCCAAGTAGGAAGCAGCAGTTTTGCAAGTGTAAAAATGTAGCTGTGTTCCAAATACCAAGCAATCTTCCTGAAATATTTTTAAGCATTTATCCTTTGAGCAAAATCTATTTCACCAAGAGTTTCACAGCTGTTGCTTGACCTTTAAGCTGAACCTCTTCCGCAGTATTTCAGTCTCTTAAGCTTGAAGTACTTCAGTGGACCACACCACCTATCAATTAATACTGCTTAACACAGGTCATTCTGTCACAGAAGTATGTTTTTAAGAGTAACTTTTTAATTCTATTCTATATAAGCTAAACACTAAGAAAAAATTACAGTACATCCTTCTGTTTTGAATCCAAAATTCCCCTTAAGGGGAATTTTTAAAAACAGCATACTGGATCTATCAGTGATGTTCAGCTTGCAGTGAAATTATCCTTGGGAAGAGCAGATAGTTCATTTTCTATCTGAAAAAGACTTTTACAAATACTCATTGATCAAAAGGTCATTTACCAAAGATTATTTCTTATTCAAAATACATTTCTATCAATATGCAATCACAAACAATGATAAAAACGAGGCTTTTCTCATTCACAAAGCTAATTCTGCTAATGTTTTAAAGACACTAAGAGATTGCAAAATCATGCAACAGCTGCATATTCAAGCAGAGGAAATGAATGAAGATGAAATTACCAGTTTGACAATACAGAAATCAATTGTACCCACCTACTAGAAACACTGGGATTTTTTTCCTTTAACATAAAGAAAACAAAACATATTGCACAAATGGGTTCTGCATCCAGTTCTGACCATCTTACCATGCTACAATTCTCAGTAGTCTAAAATTGTTTCATTTCAAACACTCACAACAAATCCAAGACATCATTCTACACATACTAAAGCACACACACAAAAAAATGCCTCCACATTAGTTTAGTGTTCCAGGCACCTAACAACAATTTCCTGCAGATGCAAATACCATTTATTGTCCTAATAAGAAGTCATATTTCCTCAAGGAACACACCAAGTGGAAAATACAACATAATCAATAATCTCAGAAAATAGGGAGAAATATTTACATTTTTCTAATTCTATGATAATAAAGAAAAAGCCTTATAGACAGTTTTGGTATTTTGGTATTTGGTATTTTGTCCAGTTCCTATTTTACACTTACCTGGCAAAAGTGCTGGTTCCAGTTTTTTTATCCTTGGTTCTGAAGCTAAATGTTCTTCAGCCTGAAGGGAAAAAAAAAAAAAAGAGAGAGAGAATTTACTTAAGAATCAGAACTTAAGAATCAGTCAGACACAAGCTGACCTATTTGGGCAAAGTTCTTTTAGCTTAAAAAGCTGTTCTTAGAAGAGCTAGGATCCAATCAAAGCTTTCTGCAAAGATATTTTCACATACATTTAGCTTTGTACCATAAGAATAATACAGTATTTAAAATGCTAATGTTTAACTGATGGTGTAACCCGTCACAGGATTAACGATGACCAGTTTGTTTAACACCCCACAAAGGCTCGAGTCTACACACAGGGACACTCAAGTTTGCACTAAACTCTCAACCAACTTCAAATGTGCATGACTTTGCTGTCTAAGAAAAATTTCCAAAAAAACCCAAAGCCTAAACACACACACGCCTACCTGCATTACAATTCCAAATCTTAAAAATAAAAATACTTCTGTAATGAGGTTACCACCTCCAGTGAAATAACCTCCATTCCTGCACTGAGAACCATATTGTGAGGATAGGCTGAAGGAGTTGGGGTTGTAGAGCCTGGAGAAGGCTCAGGGGAGACCTCAGAGCAACTTCTCAATACCTAAAGGGGACTGTAGAAAGGCTGGGGTAGGACTTTTTAATAGGGTCCAGGATGGCAGGACTGGGATTAATGGATGCAAACTGGAAAAGGGGAGATTCAGGCTGGAGAAGAGAAAGAAATTCTTGACTGTGAGGGTGGTGAGACACTGGAATTGGTATGAAAAGCAAAAATGAGTCAACATGTCAAACGTGTTGCTCAAGGAGGCCCTGCCCCACATGGAAGAGATAAGTGAAAACCACGTTCTGTCAAGTGCACACACAGCCCACAGAAAAAAATCTCGGGGGTCTACTATATACAACACCTGACGCTCTAAGCAGCATCCTATCATATACACGGATCCGTGCACTTGATTTTCTCATGCTACCGGCCAAGTTTGCCAAGCCAAGCCATGGCCGGGTGCGGCTCCGTTCTTTGCCAGTAGACAGGCGCCGGCTGTTTTCCCCCAAACCGGGGCCGACGCCGTCTCCTCACCCCTTCCCAAGGGCCTGGACAGCCGAACTTCCCCCATAACCTCACTCTGACCGGATTTAACCCGCCCCGGGGCTTGTTGTGACACCGGCCACGCTCCGGGTCCGTCCCAGACGCTCGCCCGTTCTGAGGCGCCGCGGGCCGCCCCGCTTTTGTTCCCCGCCGCGGCAGAGCGCGTCCAGGGGGAACTCGCTGGAGCCCCGCTAGGCCCCGCAGCGGGCCCTATCCCGCGGGCCGAAGGCGCCTCCGACGAAGCCAAGGCCGGGCCGGGCAGCGAAAGGCCGTTCGTTACCTGAGGCAGCGGCAGAAGGTAGGACTTGAAGGTGGGCTTGGGCTGCTTGAGAGAAAACATGGTGGCTGCCGGC
>VZTY01013632.1:0-15951 GCA_013400935.1 Turnix velox
ACATAACTCCCATAAAATTCCTACTATGACATATCTTGTCATAGCTTGTTACTTCTGGATGTAAATCCTATACAATTCCCTACTATGCCACATCTCTAAAACATGCTACTTCTGGACATAAATCCGCTTTTCAATGTTATAAGTCACAACTCTAAAGCATGTGACTTCTGGCCATAAATCCGATAAAATTCCTACTATGTGACATCTCTATAGCTTGTGACTTCTGGACGTAAATCCTATAAACTTCCCTACTATGATACATCTCTAAAGCATGGTACTTCTGGACATAAATCCCATAAAATTCCTACTATGTGACAACTCTAAAGCATGTTACTTCTGGACTTTAATGCTATACAATTCCCTACTATGACACATCTCTAAAGCATGATACTTCTGGACGTAAATCCTATAAAATTCCCTACTATGATACATCTCTAAAGCATGTGACTTCTGGCCATAAATCCAATAAAATTCCTACTATGAGACATCTCTAAAGCATGGTACTTCTGGATGTAAATCTTATACAATTCCCTACTAGGACACATCTCTAAAGCATGTGACTTCTGGACATCAATACCATAAAATTCCTACTATGTCACATTTCTAAAACATGTGACTTCTGGACATATTAGCAACTGATCGACCAAATATGAATGACAGCCAATAGGCAACTGTGTTTATCAACATCACTTTCTCCTTAAAAGTACTTTGGGTTCAAATGTCCTCCAGATATCATCACATTCCTTTAAAGAAAGCAATAAAGAAAAACAATCTGATGTAAAACAAATATGTAAAGTGGTAGAAAATTAGAATGTTAACCTTATATCAAGCACCTACTTTAAATCAATATCAAAATACCTCAGGAGGTGTTATCACCTGCCCATTGCTTGAGGAATTTGCACATGTTCCCAAAGAAATCTGCAAGTTCTCCCCTACTATGTAGCAGGAGAAGGGGAAAAGGAAATTTTCCAAAGCTTCCACAAGCAGCCTACTTTCCAAAGTACCATGTCATAATATTTTAACTTTCCCCTACACTGCTATTAAGAGATTTTTCAGCTTTACAAAGAGAGTTGTAATGGCACAATAAAGGAAACCAACATTCACTTGGAGAAGCACATAAATGGAAGAAAAAGAGGTTGGTATCTAGGTGTCAGGAGAGCTGACACTGTTCCAAGGAAATGGGGTGTTATCACAGAGAAAGCCCAGGCATGTTTTCAGCTCTGCTTTGCCATAATACATCACAGCAGTTACTCCATCCCACTGGAATACAGAGCTGTGGAGCCAGGCCAGCACCTTCAACGACAACACTCCCACCCCAGGCATGTGAGCTACCTCAGGGCAAAGCACAAAATACCCTGTCCCCAGGTACAAGTGACAGATGCTCCTCTAAACCACGAGGCCAAGAAAGAGAAGCTGCCAATACCATCAACATGAGACAGCAGCAAGAGAGATGATGAGGTACAACCCAGTTCAGGCTTTACAAATGTTATCTTCTCATCTGTTTTTACAAAGTCCTCACTTTAAACACCTCTCTGGCTTCATTAGAAAACTTTTCCCTACCAGATCACTTCACAGCACCAGCAGATCAGCCTCTTTCAGCTGTACCACTCCTCCTTCCTTTGCAAGGTTTCCATCTTTTCCCCCATTGTTTTTTGGTTTGTTTTTTTTTTTTATGTCCACTTTATACATACCTCCTTTTCTACAAATTTTCTTGCCGGGTTTTCTGGCACATTCCTTGGATATTCTTTTGACTGAAAAATGAATAGAAGACTAGAAAATAACATGGAGCTCCATCACAGACAGTCGGAGCATGCAACACCACTATCTAAACTCAAGTATGGACCTGCTTTTGATTAGGTGTGGAAAAGGTTCTCAACCTGTTGGTGCCTGCACATGCAATGGAGAAAGATGGTTGATGCATCTTCCCAGAGGTCAGCACGGGGTGGCAATGACACTTAGGTACCCTTTTGGTACCTAAAAACACACGTGCTGTGGGAGAAAAAGAATGAGTGTAGACAGAAAGAAAATAAAAAAATAATAACCAAAAGGAAAACCCAACAAATTAAAAAGCCAAGGACAGATGCACACAGAGAAAGAGCAGCATGCAGACATGGAACAGGCTGGACATGCAAACAGAGAAAGCCATGCGTGCTACCAGGACACACGTGGATTAATATTGTTAGAAAGTAGAACAGGAAAATAAGGAGATCTCCCTGTTGTGCCTGCTATTGACTCACCATCCTCGGTGGGGACATAGATGTTTAAGTAGAGACAGTCTTCATTCTGCTCTTGCACATAGGTGGAGACTACATCCAAGTTATTAGTAAACCACACAGGAAGCATGACTTCAGGCAACCTGCCTTCTATAATGTTCTGGGGGCACACTGGAGCAAACTGGGTGGTATTTTTGATATCTGCCCAAGGAGATGGAGGCTCAGGAGGTTGGAAGCGGCGCTCCCCTGTGGGAGGGGCGGCATAGGGAACCCCGAGAAACTGAATAACGGGCCCCAGGATTTCATTGTTGAGTTCCTTCTTAATCCCTCTTATCTTGCCAAAGTTGGTGGCCACCACCGGGTTGGTATCATCCAATTTCTGGGAGGACACGGCCACGGCTTGAAGCAAAAATCCAAGCGTACCCAAAGCAAAAGTGGCACCGAATCCTGCGTGCAACAAGCGGGCTAGCATCCCTCTCCACACACAGTTCAGCCACGTGGATTTTGGGATGGCCATGGTCCCACATGAGTTGTGTGACTGTCAGAGAGGAGATCAGATTTGTATCCAGGGGTGCCAGAAGAGGGCGGGCGAAGGAAAGCGAGCAGCGCTTCCTAGAGAGGAGCCCGTTGGAGGAATCTCAAAAGGCTTCTCAGGCGAGGAGAATCTTCCATTGATTTCACGCTCATTGGGGCTGCATCTTCACTCACAGCTATTTATCAGGCCACATCCTATCGACAGCTCTGTTTTTCCATGGCAGCAATATGAAGAGAGAAGCCATTTACTGCAGGAACCCCTCTTATAAATCAAATCCAGTTAGCCGCAGAGGTCTAGATCCTGGAGAAAATGAAAAGAAATCATTAGTGGGAAAGAGCTAATATGAGGCAGAGTGATAACTAGTTGTTTCAACAAGTTATTTAAATATTTAATAGTTGCTAGAGCCATGGGAGTAAAATTTCAGTNAGATTTTTTTTTAATAGTTGCTAGAACAGTGTGAGTACAATTGCAGTAGTTTATGTGTCCATGAAATGGTGAGTGAAACACTGATTACTGGATTATCTATAATGATTATCTATATGTTATATAGATAATATATTATCTGTAATATTATCTGTAATGTAACCTATTGAATTTACTGATTTATTTTTTAATAGTTGTTAGAACTGTGCGAGTAAAATTACAGTGGTTTATGTGTCCATGAAATGGTGAGTGAAACACTGATTACTGGATTATCTATAATGTCACCTGTTGAATTTACAGATTTATTTTTTTAATAGTTGCTAGAACTGTGTGAGAAAATTGCAGTAGTTTATGTGTCCATGAAATGGTGGATGAAACACTGATTACTGGATTATCTATAATGATTATCTATAGATTATATACATGTAATGTCATCTGTTGAATTTACAGATTTATTTTTTTTTTGTAGAAGGAACAGGACTCATAGGAAAAAAACATTCCTCAAATTAACCTCTTTTTAAGAATAAGCAATTTACTGCCAGGCTACATTCCTTGTGCTTATGTTAATATTTTATTTAACTTAATCAGCTCATAATCAGTTTTCACCTTCTTGGCAATGAGCTGATTTCTCACAACAGAAGTAATTACTTCTCAAAGCAGAAGACTGTCAAGTTGAGATAGACAGGCATGCTGAGGACTCAAATGCATTTTATTTCCTTAAAAGTAGATGATAATACATACAAGCATTTTTTCTTTGTTCACTTTAGAATATAACTTCTGATTAAAACATTGAGGGTGACTGGAATCTAATTGCAAAGATAACATGAATTATTCATACAACCTGAACAACCAGACTTCACGTCGTTTTTTTTTATTCTACAAGTTGATGAAAAACACCTACAGAGTGAAAAGTTCGCATCAGTGAAGGACCAAAACCCACTCCCACTGAAGTGAATGGCAAACTTTGAAGTTTTATCAAATTATAACTAGAATTTGGTATTTATTCTCAAAACTGATGTGGAAAAGGGTATGAGCAGACAGTTTAGGGATGGAGCTGTATATAGAATAAAATCATAGAATAGTTTGGGTTGGAAGGGACTTTAAAGACCATCTAGTTCCAACCCCCTCCATATATCTTCATATACACTTCAGACCAATCCCACACTCCTTATAAACTACTTCAAAATGAAAAAGCACAATGAACACCATCCCTCCCCCATCCTTAATTTCCAGCACAAACAAGAAGTGTTCCCACAGGATGGGTGAAATCTTATCTTTCATATACCTCCCCCCGCTGATTGAGAAATATCCTAGGAAAAAAAAAATCAGTTGGGATCAGAGACTAGACAATCTCAGATTTCATTTTCAACTCCTTTCCCTCAGAAGTTGGCACACGGGGCTGTCTCCCAGCACTTCCCAAAACTGCTTGGTGCATATCCTTCTGTCTTCCACATTCATGTTAAACATATTTCCAACACCACTTACAATATCCTATTATTTAAGATGCAGCGTTATATACACAACAGAGCAGTGTAATCTTGGGCTCCCTATTAAGCCCAGTGTAATGCAGCAGAAATGTGTTTGGCTTTGTGTAGGAAACATTTTAAACCACCTGCTTTTGAGGCAGCATTGGCAGCTTTAATGAGAATTGGGGTGTTTTTTTTTTTATCACGTCTATACACATTGTGGAAAGAATTCAAAAGAATGGCTCATCTAATAGTGAGACTACCCTGCAGTTTGGGTTATTAAAAAGGAGATTGTAAAAGCTATATAGGACAGCAGGAGATTTGGTTCATGTCTGGTGTTCCTTTAGCTCTCAACAATCTATCTCAGGAGGCAATAAGGAGATAGACGAAGCTTTCCCCCAATTTTCTCTCTCTCCTTTTCTTTTCCTGCTAATTCTAACACCTTCACTGTGAAACTGCATTAACAAACAGGCTCATGCTCTTCATTCCCCAGCTCTGAATTCTCAGCATTTGCAGGAAATACACCAATTGAACTGCAGAAATTAATTCCCCAAACTTCATGTGCACGTTTGCATTTAGTTTAATAAACATACACAGAAGAGAAATTGCCTTTTGGAAGGCTGTTGCTTTGTTGCATTTGAAATATTGAAGGTTGTAGGAGTATTTCTTGAGGAAAAAGTAAGGGCAGAGCACGTAGGCAGGTGTCAGAGCAGAAGGCACTTCTATAACTTTGCTCTTCTGAATGGATGGAAAGATGGAAGTTTAGCCCTTCATGATATTCGCAGAATCATAGAATGGTTTGGGTTGGAAGGGACCTTAAAGATCATCTAGTTCCAACACCCCCCCCAAATTGAAACCTTCTGCTCTAGGTGTTAAAATCCATGTTTTCTTCTAATTTCTATTGAAAAAGATTGGAAAAGAAATGTCCTTCTCTGTTCCTTGAACTTATAAAAGGCAGGAATTCAATCCCAGCAGCTCTCCTGCTAATTTACACAGTCCAGGGAAGGGCTGAGGATGAACCAAATTCAATATTGCTCTGCCAAACAGCAGTATCCTTCTTCATTTCAAGCTGCTGAGATGGTCCAATGTGGAAAATTAGCAAGATGCTACTAATAACTCATTTAGCATTTCCACCCTAAAAGCCTTAGACCTCTTTTCTGATCTAAAACCACCTTTTAATATCCTTCTCATAGCTAAAATAGGATGTTTTAACAATGTTAGTAATTCCATTAGTTAATCAGAACTGAGATGCTTTTCAGATTGCAAGTGTGGCCTCACTTTTTTCCCCCTAACTTCTGATCTAAATTTATTACTTATCTAAATTCAAAGCAAAATCTAAAGCTACAGATTTAAGCTTGTCCATCAGCTGTTTTGTCATCACAGATGAAGAGCTGTGATGTGATTGAAAGCTCTGTTCTCCCTTCCATGGGCAAATTTTTCCTATAAGACAGAGACAGGAGGCTAAAATTATAAGAATATTACTCACTAGTGTCTTTGGCTCCTCTTAATTAATTAACTATTGGATAGTAACAGGCTTCAGTTAATATATTTATAGTGTAGTGGGTATTGAAGTACCTCTAGATCTGGAATAAGTAAGTTTTTATTGAATTTGTAACCTGAATTTTGGATGTTTCTCCCCCGCTCACCTCCTCCTCCCCAAATCCATCTTTTTAACTAACAGTTTATTTTTGAGAGTCAGAGAGGTCAAACATTCCAGCCTATCACTGGCTGCCCTGGAGCTAAATCATTAAGAACACAAACTCATGCAAACACAGAGACTGAGATTACTCAAATATTTTGAGATTTTTCTTTTTTAATGACAAAGTTTGGCTTCCAAACCAGGAAGGGAAGCCAACCTGGAGCAAGTCTTACTTGTTCAGAGTCAAAGTTGGACAAAGTTTTCCTTATTTTTCCAGTATAAGGCTTTCCCTTGGTATCTGCATTTGACTGCACAGGAATCAGTGGAAAGTGAGAAAAACAAGAAACAAGAGCAGGGATGATCATAGATATGGGCAGGAGAATAAGCTAAAGAGTAACAATGATCAATTTGGAGAAAGATATAAATGTAGATAATGTAGAGAATAATGTAGATCTAAGGAGGAGGAGAAGCATTTTCAGATTTCATTATAATCTAGATGTGAGGATCACAATTGTTCCCCTGTAGTAACACAAATAAATTCTACTGTAAAAGGTATTTGATAAAGTCTTTCATGGGCTTTGGAACTGTCTACGCTATAGAGAGAGGGTTTTTTCCCTCATCCATTATTTTATTATCTTCTTTTCTGAATTTAAATTACTTTATAGCTCAGATTCTGCAAGACGTTAGAGAGGTGTTTAGTATGCCAAGGAGCAAACAGTCCAAGATAACTTCAGTGTGTCTCTGCATTGCCAATGACATCAGGCACCCTACAACAGGTCATGTCTGCTGCAAACTGCATCCCTCTTTGGAATGCATTCACACAGCTTAAAGATTTAAGGGATGTCATGAAAGGCATCACTTATCAATAGCTCCAACGGATTAATAAAACCTTTGGTGGCACCCAAAGCTTCTGGCCACTGCTGTGGTATCTTTCAGACACACCACCTGCTTTCTCTTCAGCTGAAGATGTGTGGGATTTGGTCTAGAGACTCTCAATTGCCACAAAGATGCACTCCATGGTTTGAAATTCATGCTGAAAAATGCCTTTACACCTCAATTTTTCTTGCAAATCCCAAAAGAGTCATCAAAAAGGAGTGTAAGAACACACCACCATGATGATTATAAACACAAATGGCATTTTGCAGAACCAGCTACTTATGCATCCCTTTTTATTGATAACACTCTCCACCTACAACTAAGGTCCCAAAGATGGTTCATGTCTCTAAAAAGAAAATCATGTTCTGAAAAGTGCTGTGCTGCCAAACAGGAGCGTGGCCAGAGGAACAGGAACCATGGAAGGGAAGAATCTGACCCAGGGTGAGCTCCAGGTCGGTGGGACATGCCAAATGTAAACACCATCAGGCAAACCCTCAAGAGATGCATCACAGAATTTCCTATCTATTCCTAAACATTTCAAGTTAGCAAAGGGGAACATTGTGTCTAATACAGCCTATTCCTCCAGGAAATAGTAAAAATTTGGAAACAGACCCTGCTTTTGGGTACTTCCATAAATATCTGGTGAAGGGAAGGGATTTACATTTAGTTCAAAGAATGAACTATAGAGAGAAGAGAGGGAGAGGGAGAGGGAGAGGGAGAAGAGAGAATAATAATAATATTGGAGGACACTTCAATCCTCATTTATACACCTAGGAAGGGTCCAGCCAAATCCCAGGTGGGTTTTGGTTTGATCCAACATGCCAACATCACCTCCACCAGGGAGCAACATGTCTGGTGGCTTCAGAAAGCTGCAAACCCAACCCCAATGAGATGCACAACCTTTGTTGAGGTTACCAAAAAAGGTAAGAAGGTGACATTATTGTGATGGGGCTTCCCAACACACATTACTATGAGATGACAAGTTTTATGCAACAGAGGTGGTGAGGATTTCCAGATGGGACAATCCCTCCCAGATCAGAGAGAGCACTTCTTCAGCACTATTAGAATCATAGAATGATTTGGATTGGAAAGGCCCTTAAAGATCATCTAGTTTCAATCTCCCTGCCATTGGCATCTCCTTGCAGAAAAGGAAGCAGCTTCTGGGTGGGTTTGAAACTGTGTGGGTGGATTTGAAGTAGGGTGGGTGTATTTAATACTTACATTAAAAAAAAGGACAATGTTTAAAGGTATAAAAAAAGTCAGTAGGAAAAAGGGGCACAGATGAGTAAGGAGTCCCTCTTTTACCTCTATTTAACATTATACTTTGTACACAAACCCTTGCTATTAAATTAGTAAAAATTGCAATATTTAACTACACTCTTCCTAGGGCACAAATCAATGAGAAGTTGAATTAAATGGAGTAGATGTCATCAGGCTCATTGAAATCATCATGCATTTTTCAGCTTCGCTGTATTTTTCCCCCTCTTCCTTATTAGTGGGAACATTCACCCAGGCTAACTCATTATTAATTAGTGTTTGCAGGATCAAAAGATACCTTTAAATAATTCCTGCAACTTACTTTGCCAAAACAGGAAGATTTCTGATGGTAATTTTCTCTGAAGCTGCTGCTGAATTAGACAAATTAAACCTAGGAGAAGAAAAGGGTCGCTTAAGTCTTATTATCTTCCATTTACTCATATCAATAAATCAGTTTCTTTTAAAAAGTTGAACTTGGCTGAAGTCATTGTTTATATTACCTGGAGTTGGCTGCAATTTTTTTTTAACATGGACTGTGGCTGCCTGACATTTTGCACAGTAAGGAGGTAACGAAATAGTGATTTTCCCCATAACAGAAAGAATGGGGAACTCTGTCACTTACGTGTAAAGTTTTAGACAGCTAAGTAATACAGATTTAAATTAAAAATGACAGATGCACTGGCTTGGAATATAATGGGCACTGAAGTGAACCTTTATTCCTTTTAGCAGCTTATGGTTAACTCTTAAATGGACCACACATTAGGCTCACTTTGGAGCACTGCAGCTACTCAGCTCAATGATCAAATGGCCATTCTGCTGATGGCAGGAGCATGCTTGAGGACATGAAGGCTTCTTTTTTTTGACCTACTGTAAAAAAAAAATCAACCCAGCTCATGTTAATCAGAGGTCATATCAGAGGAAAGAAAAAAATACCCCAGATGGTTCTTGTACTCAAATCTGCCTACTGGATATCAGCAAGTGGGTTTGACTTTCTTTGATGGTAACTAAAGCATCCATGTGCTTCCCACCTGATGAGTCCAGCAAAGAATACTACAAAAACCACTCAGAAATTTAGTGTTCTTCTCTTGTAGGTGAATAATTAAGCTGCAGAGTCAGTATCAAAGTTCATTATCTCATACATGTTCGAGGCAATGGGGTTAATCATATGAAAAAAAAGTAAATTGGATTTTGTACGCTACCTTTAATACAATTAGAATGTCAACACAAATGTTATCTTAAAGGCTAGCTCATCACCTCAGGCAAGCTTTCATATCAGATGCAAAAGAAAGATGCCACTTTATTTTCCTGCTTTGAGGGCATTTGGAATTTGAGTTTTTAAAAAAAAGCTAAAAAAATTATGTTGTTGTTATTATTTCTTAAGAGAGAACTCTGGGAATAAAGATGCTCGAATGCACTCAGTCTATAAAATGACAGAATGGTTTGGGTTGGAATCATAGAATAGTTTGGGTTGGAAGGGACCTTAAGGATAATCTAGTTCCAACCCCTCTGCCATAGGCAGGGACATCTCCCATAAATGATTTTTTTCTACCTGGATGCCATGCAGTAACATACAAAAGCATTCAAAACCCTTGTCATAGAGTTAGATCAATAACTAACCGTTCAATAACATGATTCTTTTTTTAAAAAATTAAATAAATAAAAAAGAAAAAAAATGGCAAAAAGTTTCCTTAAAGCAAAAAAAAAAAAAAAAAAAAAAAAAAAGAAGAGCAAACTGCTTTTCTCGCTTGATCAGATTCTGGTCTCAATTCCATCAGGGTAATTGAGATCAAATTCCAACTCATCATATAATCCACAGAGGTATAAATATAATTTGTTAATCACAAACCCGACATCTCTAACTCAACTTCCAAAGTGCCTCTTGAGTGGTGTTACCAGCCTTTCCAGAAGTGCAGAGAGCACACTACATTTCAAGTGCAATATTGGCATTAGAGGGATCTATCAGCTTGAGAGTTCATTTCCTGTGATGTGGAGGTTCTCTAACATCTGTGACTTCACTTGTGTTTGCTCCCCAAATGAATTTCATGCTCAACTTGTTTTTCTTAATTAAACTTCCTTTAGCAGTCCCTAATATGTGCATTATTAAAACTCATTAGGTCCATTCATGCCTGCCTGTCTTTTTTTTTCCACGTGGCAAAGAGCTCCCGTGGCTTTATATAGGAAGCAAATTAAATAATAAATATGAAGACTTGAACGTTTTTATGAGTGTCAGGATGAGGAAGTGGCTGCAAGGCCCATAAGGTTTCACACAAAAAAGGCATTACAGCTAAAGCTAACATGCTGACACATCTCTGATCTATAAAGTCTGCAGTAATGGTAGCAGTAAAGACTCGTGCCATAGACGGGGAAATTTTTCTCTCAGAAATAGAAATAGGATGTAGCACAGACTATATTTACCCTTGCCAAAAATAAAAATTTCAGACAAAATTTCCCAAAAGCTTGGAATATAACACCATTGAACATTAACAATGATTTACTCTTTCCGGTTTTTCAAGCTCCTCGTCCTGTTTTCATCTCCCACCACTGCCTCTGAGGGTGGTGAGACGCTGGAAGAGGTTGCCCAGAGAGGTTGTGGATGTCCCCTCAATCCCTGGAGGTGTTTAAGGCCAGGCTGGATGAGGCATTGAGCAACCTGGTCTAGTGGAAGGTGACCCTGCCCATGGCAGGGGGGTTGGAACTAAATGATCTTAAAGGTCCCTTCCAACCCAAACCATTATATGATTCTATGAATGTTCCATATTCCCTCTCCATGCTTGAAGTCTGTGCTGTGTGAGGGGTCTGGCTTCCAACCCTTGGCCAGTTTTTTGGTATACAAGGTTGTGTCACCAACTAGGCTTGACCTGATCTGGTCCCTGCCTGTGGTAGGGGGGTTGGAACTAGATGATCTTTAAGGTCCCTTCCAACCCAATCTATTCTATGATTCTAAGTTATGGCAGCTGCTCTTGGACCTCCCTGTGACCATGTCCTGCTGTCCAGAACTGTTTCCCACCCCAGCAGTGAGGTCTCCTGGCAATTATTCCAGTACCCTAATCACCACAGAGGTAACCCAACATGGTGAAACCACTCTAAGAAACAAAAGCTCCATCCCACAATACCTGATTTACACAGGCTGGGGTTGTCAAAATATTCAACAAGGTTTCTTCCAAGTAAGTTGTTCTCTCCTTATGAAAATCTCTAACATTAAGTTCTGATACAAAGTTTTGATGCTTTCAATAAAATTTTGAGGCAATTGGGGGTCAAGGTTGAGAAAGCAGAAGTTAAAGAATGATTTTAAGTTCAGATACTAGTTTAAAAAGCTTAAGACAAGATAGAACTAACTAAAACACAACTTATTCCCCTCGTTACATTCCCAGAACCAGTTCAACAAGTGGCCTAATGGCGTCTCTAGGCAGGACAGGAATAAGGGGATTTAGAAAATATGTTTTTAAATTGCCATTTAAGTTCTCTGCTTGGTCAAAGGAATGAGAATCACTTGAAATATAGTATTTGTAAAATATCCCTGATAATTTTCATTAATTCACTGTCATGTGTGCTAATTTCTAAGCCTCACATTCTCCCTTAATATGGTCCAAAAGACCAAACCAAGCATCAGTGGAAAGTACTAGATTCCCCAGAGGCAGCACTAAAGCTGATTATGCAGAAAGTATTACAAGGACAAACCAGAAGAATGCAACAAATGGGAGAAAGAGAACTCCAAACACATTTCTTTTTAATGGTCTCATCTTTTCTTTGCCCACAGCAGTGGAAAAAAAAAACATTTTACACTAGTATGTGGAGCCCAGACCTTTAGATGGCTTGGTTGCCATAAGGATATTGAAAGTAGATACCATGCCCCATGGTTTCACAGAGATGGTGGCCCTTCCCACCACTTTTTGGTTTTTAGGGAAAGGTGGTAGAGTGGGTGCCCAGAAAAGATCTTGAACATGGTACTAAGTAGCCAATGAATCCCTTTTTATACCTGGATAATACATAGCACACTGTTAACTACCAACTATTAGTGGTGAAAAAAGAGTGCTGGAAAACATATGGGGTCTTCAGAGACAGGTGGAAACATGGAGCTGAGTCACCAAGAAGTCAACACGATTTCCCCCTTGTAATAGGGCTAATTCAATAGTGGTTCAGGGGAAGGTAATGTCAACATTTCTCACTAAAACTACAGGATGTGCTTTCAATATGCAATGTGTGATGAAGTTTCCCCATCAGCTTCTTTTTTCTGGGGCATCTCTTGATTCCCTCCTCCTCCTTCCCATACAAACTCTTCTGCAAGGACTCCATCTGAATCCCTACATTCCCTCATAATGAAGAGCTCAGGAACAAGGCTACAGTCATAGAAATAAGATTGTAGACAGTCTTTATCCATCAATCTGGATCTATTTTTTTATCATTATCTGTTATATTTATCATGGATGGGTACCTGGGTCTAATGGGAAATTGTATTGCTTACTCCATCAGAATGATTACTGCCCACCCCTCATTAAGAGAAACCCACAAAGATTTTTTTTCTGAATCTCTGGCTAAATGTTGTCTTTTCATTATTTGCTTTCAAAGAACGCCTCTCTCGTTTTTTTTTTTTGCTCTTCTTTTTCACTATTTAATTTTTAAATAGTTTCTTTTTCATGTGATTAAAAAAACATAATAAATAGGACATCAAACAAATAATTCAGAGCTAGCCAAGGAGCTGTAATTCAGCTCCACGTCTCTATTAAAAAGGAACTGCATATTTGCTTTTAATAAAGAAAGGCAAAGCAATCCATTACAAACTGAGACCAGGGCTAAGCCTCTGCTTTCTTCCCTTTTTTCCCCAGACTCCATTTGAACAATTAGAGTGGTTTATGCTGCTGTGGATGCCCGTGGATATTAAATATGCCAACTGATTAAAAAAAAACTACCACCATTGCCACGGCCAAACTCCTTTATTCATTCGCAAATCAATCTCTTTGCCTCCAGCTCTGCCCCAGTCTTTAAATAACCCTCCTCAGCTTGGCGGCTCCACGAATCCGGAGCAAGCCCACTTTTGTGAAGGATGCTGAAGCATCAGCAGCCAGGATGTTGTCTTGGGGTAAGATAATCAAAGGACAACAGCTCTTCTCCTCGCTCCTCCACAACTCAGTGCCTTGAAGAGCCTCAGCACTCGCTGATGGCTTTGGTTGCTACTTCAGTTAATCACAAAACAGAGGTGCTCCGCCAAATCCCACTTCCCAGCACACTTAGCATGATTATCCTCAGCCTCGTTTTTCTTCCCACAGCCTGCATATGATTCATGCAAAGTACAGAGGATAAATGGGGTCACTTCATACATGTTTCAGCCCCCCCTCCCTTAATAACATGCAGCAAAACCGCTTTTGCAAATGCTTCCCTGCAGTCTGTGGCTTCAGCCTCAGAAAAACATCATTTATCAAAAGTAAGTAAGAAGTATTTGTCTTTAAACCTGATTGTGCATCAGAAATAAAAGGGGAAGAGAGGGGGAGAGAGAAGGTTAAAAAAAAAAGGGAGAAAAACCCAAAACAAAAACACCCAAGCAGTATTTCCAAACATGGCTACTTCACTTTTGGCTTCCAATCTGCAAATCTAATTTCCAAGATGCAGAATTGGGCTGTGTGTTACAGCTGTTGAGCCCCTCCTCCTCCCTTCCTACCCCAGGTCTCAGTGCAGTCAATGAGAATCAGTATCTTTGAAAAATCAGGGCCCTGAATAATGGGCTCTATTTTTAAAATGTTCATTTATATCATCCACAGCTCTTTCATATGTCAGGTGCCTGTAATAGAGTGTGTGCAATTCCATCAGTGCCTTATGCTTCAATTAAGCCCCCCTAAAAAAAAAAGGTAGAAGAAAAGGTCCCAAAGCGCACAGTGTTGCTCCTTTATCAATAGCAACAGTCTGTAGATGCATCAAAAATGCTACTATAAGAAACAAACAGACCAAAAAACAACCCAGGTCTGAAAAGAACATGAAAAAGTTGCTTTGAGCATTGTCACAAATGCATGGTTTCAGATCAGAATCATCTCTCTGAATTTACTGAGAGTCTGGTCCCAGTAAGGCTCTGGCTAAATGCAAATATTACCACAGTAGAAGGCAGCAAAGGAAAAAAAAAATTCTTAAAACAATTTCTTACACTTATGCTGGAAAAATTAAAAAAAAAACAAACCTGCTTCATTTCAAATTCACAGAACATCTAAACGTGCTAAAAGCATTCACTCAGCTCCCATAAGATATATTTCCATTTCATACTGAGGGGTTTTTAATGCCATAGTTGGTGGAGCTGAAACAAACTGGCCTTCCAAAAATCAAAGTAAAAAGATATTCCTTTAAAAAGATCAGCAAATCTTTCAGAAGAAAACAGCTGGTCCAGGCTGTGTCACCTGCAGCACCGAGAAGGCAACACTTGAAATCAGGCTCTGGTTTGTTTGATTTCCACAATTATTTCAATGTAATTGCCTTAAAACCATGCAAGATGATATCCTTTCTCCTGATTCCAAGGTAACTTTCTGGCTTTAATTATAAGCCAATTAATATTAAGTAATTTGACTGATTAATTTTAATTAAACCTGCCTAAAATTGATTTTTTTTTTTCCTTCAGCGAGTAAAGAACGAGGCTGTAGCGCGATCAGTGGGGAAGGAGGAAAGGAGATGGAGGGGGGGAGAAAGAAGATGGGAAGGGGGGAACAAGGNGAAAAACCAGTACTTAACACACAAGCGAGAAGATGTCTGAAGAAAAAGGTGTGTGTGGGGGGGGAGGAGTGGAATTAAATAAATAAAGAAGTCCTCCATCAGGCATGGCAGCCTGGAATAGACATGGCACTGTGATGGGGACCGCGGGGGGGGGAGCACGGGGGCTCAAATGCGAGCCGCATCCACGCCACAGACACATGGGTGAAAAAGTTGGCTGGGGTTAAGGTGGTGGGGATGCGGGATGGGTGTAAATGTCCCTGCAAATACCCTATATCTCCCTCTTAACCCCCCCGCAACGGTTTCTTTCCCCGAGGCACCGCAGCCCCCGCACCCCGGGCCGCCTACAGCAGCTTAAATGGCATCTCCCTGCCCGCGGACACACGGACACACACACCGCAAACCGCCTCCGGGCTCAGCCCCGCAGCCACCCTGCTTAGGGATGCTGAGACATCCCCCCCCAGCCAACCCTTGCCATCCCAGTTCGGGAATGCTGAGACAACCNCCTCCTTTCTCCCCCTTCAACGCCCATCCCGACTGTGGGGTCGACGATGCTGAGCACCCCCACCTCGCCTTCGGGGATGAGGATGCTGTCCCAGCCCCCCCACATCTTGTCCCAGCATCATGGTCGGGGATGCTGTGTGTCCCCCTCTCCTTGTCGTCCCCCCCCCCTTCCCTTCCCTCGTTATCCCGCGCCATCCCGGCTCCGGGGCTCGCCCCGCACGCCGAGAGCATCAAAGTATTTACCAGTTGACGGTGGCTTTTCTGCAATCGCAGCCGAAACTGTAATTCACCGGATTCGCCTTCCCCCCCCCGGGCTCTCTCTCCCAAGCCGTTGCCGCCAGCCGGAGGTTTCTC
>VZTY01013632.1:18512-36534 GCA_013400935.1 Turnix velox
CCCCCCCGATTACACGTTTCCACTCCAAATTGCTGCTGGATGAAAAATGGTACAAAGATACCCCCAGCGGCGGCGCGGAGAATAGCGCGGACAGTCGCGGCCCCTCCGCACCGCAACTCTCCGAGCCCCGGGGGACCGTCCCTGAGCCCTACAGGGTAAGAAAAAATTAAAAAAAAATAGAAACACCTCCAATTTTGGGGTGGTCTCTCCAATGACGATGAAGCTCACGCACTCCTATGGGGATTAGGAGGGGTTTAAACTGGTACCAGTGTAGGATGGAAAGGCTGAACTCACCCACTCGTGTGTTGTAGCTCACTAAATTCTACTCAAATACTTCACAAAGGTGTAATTTACTAAAAAACCCTGCTCTTTCTTACTTAAACATCACTGTCCACACGCAAAATATAAGTGACTCTTCCCCCACCCCCCTTGTGCTGTTTCTTGAAGTCTTCTAGTTATGTTTCATTGCCTATTCTTTACTTTTAATTGAAAAATAAAAAATAAAGAGGCTTCTCTGATCCCAGCCTTCATGTTTTCTAGGATCACAACAGAGAATAAAAGTGGCCAGCTCAGGGGAAGTGGGAAGAAACGAAGGCCAGAGCAGAAGGGAAAGGAAAATAGTCCTTTGAATTCTGAAAGGTCTATTCATTTTTTTTTTCCTTCTTCCCCCAAGAACAGCCACAATCACACACTGAAAGATTATAAGCATCCTGAGTTAAGCCTCTTGTAGAGAGCTCATTAACATCCCCAGTTATTTTAGGAGAGACTTCCTTTCACATTGTGTTAAAAAATGTGTATTTTGTTGAGTTAGCATCCACCTCATCTTTAAAATGTTGACACTAATCAAGGCCAGAACACCCAACTCCTGTCCCCAGGCACTTCAGGTGGGGGCTGCTGAAGGTTCCCCATCATCTGATATGCTTTGAAACCCCTCACCAGAGAGCAGATCCCAGTGGAGAAAAGGCCAGTCCCAGTTATGCCAAGCTATTTACATCTCCCAGTCCCACTGAGCATCTATCTGTATCTAAATATCCATGGCAGGAGTGACAGCACCCAGTAGCAGTTTGTCCTGTGACATTTCTGGGTACTGGAATAATTATTCCCTGGGCACCATTTTTCACCTGGTTAAGTATCAATGATGACTATAATCCATATAATCCAATAAGGATTGGTTTGCAAATCCAGCATCCTTCAGCACCTGGAAATTTAACTCTTTCACTGCTTTCAGATATGGGAGGAGAAAATAAAACATAGTCTTTGCAGACATGTTGCTGTCAGGGGAACAACCACAAGTGGAAAAAAATGTTTAAAACTAGAAAGAAAGAGGGCACTTGAGTATCAATCACTTGCCACCAGCCACAGATCAACCCAACAGCCTAAAAACAATTGCCAAAGAGGACAGTGACAGGTGAGCATTTCTGCCATTTTCATCTACATAAAAACCTGGAGCAGTTTTATCTTTGGGCTGTTTTTTTACTTTGAAAATAAGAAATGGTGCCATGAAATAACTACACCCTTACTGACATCCATAAAGTTCACTTCTAGGAGAATATATGTATCTTCCCACTGGAATATTCCAGGAATTATTTAAGGGTATTGTCCCCTACTAACTGTAGGAAAGAAATCTACCTCTTCATCTCTCTATTTCAGCTGGGGGGGTTTATTTGAGGGAGTAGATGATAATTTCCATCCAATTTATACCAGAATCCCATCTTAAGCCATTAAATCTCTAGATCCTAACTCATTTTAATTTGTGAATAAAGTTGTTGGAGCATATTAGGATTTTATCCCCCCTCCCCATAGCAGTGACATCAGTTTATAGAGAGCACTGTCCCCAAGGTTGGGGTCCCTTTGCTGGACTTTCACTCTGCTCTGCTTCCCTCTTCTGTTCTTCAACATTTCTCCCTCCTTCTTCCCACCAGGGACCTCACACAGCCTTCCTTTCAACTAAAATATTGCTGAAGAAAGGCTCATGGAGGGGGCAACAAGATTTGTCTTCAGCTCCAGGACAGTGTGCCTGTCTAGGAAGGGATAGAGGGCTGGGAGAACAAAGCAGAAAGCTAATTTCTCTGTACTGAGATTGGATAGTAATAGCTGTGCCTGGACATAAATGTGGTGATAACACTGCCTGAGGACTGATACTACTTTATTACCAGTATGTTTTCTGACACTGATTCAGTCTACATCCAGTTTGCCCTTGCTTTAAAGGCCTAAGTGGCCCTGTACACACATTTATTTAGACACACACATAAATACATACACACACACTTATATCTACATATGCATAAAGAGTGTTTGGACTCCTTGGAAAGAAGGGGGAGAAGAGTTTGTGGCCAATTAGAACTTTGCCACATTAATTTTAATATGCTGCATGCCAAGAAACTACAATTAAAATCTAAAAAAAACCCTGGTTTAAAGGAGGTAATTAATTTTTTGTTAATATTTGGCTTGGCTGATTCTTGACAAAGATGCCTTAGTTGCATTTATGGAAAGAAAAAGAGATAAGTTTTCATGGATTGAAAATCTCTGGAAATTTCTATGACCAGGGAATTCTAAAATTTAAATCTGCTCCATTTTGCTCCTGTTAAAGAACCCAAAGCCCTGAGCACCCAAAAAGAGCAAAACCTACAATCCAAAGCTAAAAAGAAGAAGCAACCCAAGCTAAAATACATATGTGAGGCACATAAAGTATGCAACTAAAACATCTGGAAAGATGGAACAACTGGAAAGAAAGCTTGGGGTTTTGACATGTATTTCCTGAGCTACTGAAAGATAAAACTTAAGATAGCAAAGCACTTTTCTCTCAAGTCTGTTTCTCAAGGCAAAGATTAACCTTTCTAATAGGTAGAAAAGGTATAATCGTTTACATGTATGAGATTCTAAATTTTCATTAATCTCCTTGTCTCAAGATAGCTCATTAAGTTTTTTCTCACATGTAACAACTTCATTAAGTATTTTCTTTGATTTGACTCAACTTATTTAAGATTACTCACCTCTGTCCACTTATATTCTCTAGACTTCCAAATCTTTAAAGAAATTATAATGCAGAGATGCAGGAGATCAACAGTCATAGAATCAATGAATGGTTTGGGTTGGAAGGGACCTTAAAGATCATCTAGTTCCAATCCCCCTGCAATGGGCAGGGACACCTCCCACTAGACCAGGTTGCTCAATGCCTCATCCAGCCTGGCCTTAAATACTTCCCTCAAACACTTTTCACTACTTGTTCCTGCAAGAGTGGGTTCAAAGAAGGCAATGAAGATGCTGAGAATTCTGGAGCACAAGTCCTGTTAAGAGTGGCTGAGGCAGCTGGGGATGTTCAGCCTGGAGAGAAGGAGGCTGAGAAGAGCTCTACCTTCTCACTCTCTACAACTCCCTGAAAGGAGGGTCTCAGTCTCTTCTCCCTAGCAACAGGCCACAGGGCAAGAGGCAATGTCTTCAAGTTGCACTAGTGGATGTTTAGACTAGAAACTAGGAAGCTTTTTTACAAGGAAAGGGATGTCAAGCATTGGAACAGGCTGCTTATGGAAGTGGTTGAGGCCACATCACTGGAGGGATTTAAGAGATGGGCAGACACAGAGCTCAGAGATATGGTTTAGGGATGGTTCTTGTCAGAGTCAGGTTGATGGTTGGACTCAATGATCTAAAAGATCCCTTCCAACCAAGGCTTTTCTATGGTTCTACATTAAACATTTAAAATAACAGGATGCTTCTCATATATGGCAAAAATCCCTGTCAACTCAGAAATGGCCAGACTTTCATAGAACCATGGAGTTGGAAGGGACCTTCAGAGGCCATCTAGTCCAACCCCCTGCAGTGAGCAGGGACATCCTGCACTAGGTGAGGTTGCTCAGAGCTTCAGGAAGCCTGAGTTTCACATACTGGGAGTCTAGAAAATAAGATGCAGGTATTCTGACGGCTCCAACCTCTAAAAAAAGCCCCCTGGATACATCCTCAAGGATGTCCTTCTGCTGCCTCCTCTACAAGGAGCATCAGCAGCCAGGGTCAGTGGTTCCCTTCTTTCTGACCCGTGATGGGAATGGTACATGTTGTCATCTAGGAGGATTTGTATGCTGACATCATACAGGTTGTCCTTGGTGACATTCTCCCTTTATCACCAGCACCTTGTAGTGGAATATTTAATTGTCTATGTTGCATCTCAGTGCTGGAGATTTATTTTGTCTTTTTTATTTAATTAACAGCCATGACCAATGGTCTAATAGATGGCAAAGCCTTCTGGGATGTAGAATCCTGCTAGACTAAAAGCTTTGGGGGAAGGTTTCAAACACCCAGTTCAGCCTGATCAAGGGGCTGGAGCATCTCTGCTATGAGGACAGGATGAGAAAGTTGGGGCTGTTGAGCCTGGAGAATTCTCCAGGGAGACCACACAGTGGTCTCACAGTACCTGAAGGGGATACAGGAAAGCTGGGGAGGGGCTTTTTACCAGGGCGTGGAGCCACAGGATGAGGGACAATGGTTTGAAACTAGAGCAGGACAAGGTTAAATGAGACAACAGAAAAAAATTCTTCCTCCTGTGACAGCGAGATACTGTCACAGGTTGCCCAGAGAGGTGGTGGAAGCCCCATCCCTGGAGGCATTCAAGGCTTGCTGAAGCTCTGAGCAACCTGCTCCAATGTAGGATGTCCCTGCTCACTGCAGGGGGTTGGACTAGATGGCCTCTGAAGGTCCCTTCCAACTCTATGACTCTATGGTTTTCTTTAAAATACTGTGTTTCCAAAACACAACACTCAAGAACATGGGAAAAGAAAGAAAACAGGACCCAAGGACACTAAACCTGCTCCATCTGTTGCAGTCCCTTGAACAGATGCTCAGATGAGCACTGCTCACCTGGGGTCATTCTGAGATTCAGCATTTCAGGTTCTTTTGGGTGCCTCTGAAGGACTGCTATTGATAAAGAAAGCCACTGCCAGTGTTCTTACTGGAACTAAATCAATGGATTACAGCACATTACAACACCAGGCTTGCCAGGGAACTCTGAATTAATTATAAAATCCATTTCCTTGTTTACATGGCTGTGAATACTTTAAGTCCATAAGAGTTTTATGACTTTGTTCCTTCCCAAAATTTCAGTTACTATTTGAATTCAGAGTCTACCCAGTCCCTTAAGTTTCCAGTAACCAAACAGAGGAAAGCAGGGGGCTAGATTTTACTTTTTTTAATTTAGGAAAAACATTTATACAAAGAGTTTTCTGTCTGCACTATGCAAAAAACAATCTGTTTTTTGTGTTTTGGGGCTTTTTTAAATTAAATTAGTTTGAATCTATAGTTGAGAAGAGTATATACTGCCTGCTACTTCTGACCTACTGAATCTTAAAGTACAGAGGGAGATTTCCTGCTGGAGCTGGTGGGTCTAAGTCAGAATTATCATAGAATCATGGAATGGTTTGAGTTGGAAGGGACTTTATTACATGCAGTTTACATCTTTTAGACCCAATAAATGAATGACAGCAAACTGAGAGCCAGCTTCCTCTCATGATGAAAGTCAGAGGAACCTCATCAGAGAATTTTGCTTCCTAACATCAAAACTTCAGCAGAAAAAATGAAGTATAAGGCTGGCTTATTAGTGTCTGCAAATCAAAACAGTAAATTCTTTTCCACTTGTGTTTTCTGCTGAATACCTCCTGTTTTTTTCACTAGCAAAGCTTCAGCTTCTGCAGATTAAGACTTGCTGAAACCTTGACACACTCTCAGCATCGATAAAGCAATTTAAAACCTTATTTAAATCAGCCAGTAATAAGATGATTGTGAGATAAATCATGATTTTACTACCAGCTTCTCTTGGCATCCAGTTAGGATTGTCCTGATAACTTGGTGACCAATGTAATTAGCCTGGCTGTCATCATGGCTACTGTGCCAAAAGAGCCAAAGATCCTTCAGAGTTTCTTTTCAGATGCACCAAATAACATGATCAACTAATTGCAAGTTACACAATCCCTGTTCATTCCTGACAGCTGAAAAAGACAGGATTTGAAAAGAGTCTTCAAAAAAAAAGCTCTAAAAAGTCCTTTCCAACCTGAATTATGCCAGCTGCATTTGAAAGGGGCTGGAGTGGGTTTAGATACTGGGCTGGAAGTCAAGGGCAGACTGGAGACCTTAAGCAAACTATTGCATCTTTCATGTTTTTAACCCTGTGTAATCCATTCTGATTTTTCTTATCAACAGAGATTATCTTCCCATACTAAGGAATAGAAGGGAGGTGGCAAGAGTTTACAGAATTAGAGTTGTCAGGGTTGGAAGAGACTTCTAGAGATCATCCAGTCCAACCCTCTGCCAGATCAGAGTCACCCCAACAGAACAGATAACACAGGAAAAGTCCAGATGGGGTTTGGAATGTCTCCAGAGATAGATTCCACCACCTCCCTGTGCAGCTTGTGCCAATGCTCTGCCACCTGCAGAGTAAAGTTCCTCCTCATGTTTAGATGGAACATCCCATGTCCAGGTTTGTGCCTGTTACCTCTTGTCCTGTCACTGGGCATGACAGAAAAAAGACTGGGCACATCCTACTGACACCCACCCTTCACGTATTTTTAAGAATTAATAAGATCCTCCCTCAGCTGCCTTCTTTCCAGACTGAAAAGATCCCAATCTCTCAGCCTTTCTTCATAAGACAATCTTTCTAGTCCCATCAGCATCTTTCTGGAACTTTGCTGACCCCTCTTCAACAGTCCCTTGTTCCCCAAAAGGGGAGGAGAGGGAGGCAAGGAGCAGAACAGAGCATCAGGACCATCCCAGCCCCAGATGTTTGGCACAGACAGGGTCTGTATTGCTATGGGCCATTGGAAGAGCATGGGAAGAAAGAGAAAAGTGGTGGGAGACAAACTTTTTGTAGAGGAGCCAACACAACCTACTTATGAAGTTTTGCCATAATAACAATTAAGAGAAAATGGACCAACAGGAAAAAGATCACCCTAAAAGAACTATTCCTGCATTCTGCAGGCACTAATCAGCCTTCATAGTGAGGGTGAATCCAAGAGATGGTATCAAGATAAAAATATGAACAATAATGCATTCACCTGCTGATCTTTGAAAGTCCCAAAGTTTGTGATGTCCCAAAAATCTGATTAATTTTGCAACAACAAACAATACCAGACTGACAGACAAACCAGAGAGTAAGGATTTGCTAGGCCCTTCCAAAGCAGACACCCAAAGAGTTCCTAAACTGAGACATCTGAAGAAATCTCATCTTTAACAGGTGATGCTAAGAAGGTATTTTAAAATTACAGTCACTTTTAAGAAAGCAGACTGAAGGCAGATCAAATCACTTGTGATTTTTGAAAGATCTCACTCTAGTATCACCAAAGCAATATTTACAGCCCATTAATAGTAAAAACTAATTATTCTAGAGATTAAATAGCAGAGAAGTAGCAATAATACTTTTCATTCCAGCTGTGCAATGGTTAGACTCTGTGCCTTTGTGTCTCTGGCTGCACATAGACACGTGGTGACACCAGGTTTGCAGCTGCTGGCTGTCAGGTCCCACCAGAAAATTGGAGATATAAAGAGCACCTCTACTCTGTGCCAAATACCTGCAGAAAACACTGTCTATGACAAGAAAAATACAACCTCAGGAAGCCTTAGCGGGCATCCTGTCAGCAGACAAGGCAGAAAAAGACAACAAATGAGAAAGAAGTGGCAAGAGAGAAACTGCAGCATCCCAGAAGCCCATCATTTAATTAGTGTCATAACCCAGGAGAATGCTTTATCCTCTCAGTGCTATGGTCATGCTACTATGGGAACATCAGTTGTTTTTTATACAAGTTCTGCTAGGACCAGCTGAAAGTTAAATCTCTGCAAATACTTTGTAATACCTCTCTGTGGCTGAACTGAATCCCATGTCCATAAAGACATGACTTTGAATTTTAATTTTCAAATTTCTAGAAGGTCTCCCTTGCAGAAGACTTTCCCCCCCACACACACACACACACTTTTTGGCATTTGCAGAACTTGATAAATAGCATCAGTAGCATTCAGAATGAGCTCAATGTGGCTTAATCTCTTTCTTTGTGGCAAACTTAGGCATTCCCTTGCAGCAGAAAGTAAGTAGACTGATTTTCAACAAATACTTTGTCCAGAAAGATGAAAGAATTCATTAGTTTTCTGTTTCTCTGACCATTATTTTCTATCCTATTACAGAGAAGTAGACAATAAAATCTCCTAATTTTTTTTTTTTTTTTAATTCTACTTTTTTTTTTTTTTCCCCTAGCAAATACTATTCTTTCAGGCTGAGAAAATTATTCCTCGAGCTAAAGAAAAGCTAAAACTGAAGTCAAACCCTTCTGTGGTCTGTACATCAGCCAGTAGAGGGTGCAGGCACTGTGGCTGCTTTTCCTCCACGCCTGAGCTGGTTTCTGCTGCTGCTTCTTCAGCTTCTTTGTAGAAGTGGTCCAATATAAAAAAGCATCTAATAATACGTTGTGGGTGCACTTCAGTACTGATATAATATGTACAAATCACACAGCATCTGTTTTTCTCAGCTTCACAATGTCTTTGCTCACAACTGTTCTGTTTTAGAGTGATGCAGGGCTTGTGCTGCACAAAGCCTGCAAGAAAGTCTGGCAAGCTCACGTCCCTTAAAACTGCAAACTTAAGAGACATGTCTGTAAGATATCTTCATCATCACAGGTTTTTAAAAGGCATGTTCCCTACAAATGAAAGAATTTCTATTGTCTTCAGGCCTTTACTCAGACCTCGTGAAACAAATTTCTTCTGAAATAAAGCAAAACTATTCCCCTGACACTGTCAAAACTAGATTTTTAATAGCATATAAATAAGAAAGAGGCTCATAGGTATCTATTTGCAAAAGGGATTGCTGAAGGAGGAGTTATCTCAAGGTATTTTCCTCCTTCCAAAACCACCTGGGGGATAAACAGACCAGGGTGATGGGTGCTGCTGCTGAGCCATCAGCTCTACAGCACTTAACAGCTTTTTATTTCATAAATATTTTGCAGTAAGGCTGGCACAGGTGTGGATAAGGCTGTATCTATAGAAGCATTTGAATAAATACAGCTGCTATAGTGTTTCACATCTGTAATTCTACCTGCAGCACCTGGTCTACACAGCCATGTTGCTATCTCTGAAGGCCAAAAAGGAAACACAGAGGTTTAGGTGGGATTTAGGCTGTGGGAAGCCAAGAGCAGTGTTTCCATCAGTTTAGGATGCTGTTAGGTCAAGTTTAGCACACACAGAATAAATGAAAACACAATGTTGTGCTTGACAAGGCTGAATCCTAGAGCAATTACCAAAGGAACACAAGATACTTGTCATGAAAGGTTTTGTGACAGGTGAAAACAAGCCCATTTACATAAGATGGAGCTAAAATTCGAAGGATTTTTTTCTGAGGAAGTATTTGTTGACCTAAAAGACCCAAATGTTAGTGCTTGTCTCATTAGCATGTGCTAAGTATATGACAGCTTCTTTCACCACTGTCTTAGGTTTGGTTGTGGGTTCTCCATCAAAGACTTAGACAAGATAAAGCCCCAAGCATTAAGATACCTGACAAAGTGACATATTGTAGGGGTTTGGTAAAAGATGGTGGTAAATTTTTCAGGTCAATAAACTAAACTCTGCTTTGCCTGAGTAAAACATCAGTGCTGCCCACTTGGTGGTACCCACGGTGGGAACAACTACCAGCATCTCAAATGAACAACATCTCAAACCTCAGTACAGTCCCTGCAGCCATCTAGTTCATCGAAGTATGAAAGAAGCTGAGAAGAGCTCATGTTCAATGATGCTCTGAGGGAAAATGACTGTCTGGTAGCAGCACTGGAAGTAGGATGTGGCTGACTGATGATTTAGGGTTGGTTTTGTTTTTGTTTTTTTCAAAAATACAGGCCAAATTGAGTAATTTGAACCAATCATAGAATCTAGCATGCAACAAGACATTCTCCTACCTTGCAGTCTCCCTTCTGGGAAATCTGGAGTGGTGGCGAGTACATTTATCAAGAAAATAATGACCCCAGACAGAGTCCTTGAAGCCTAAGGTTGTTTTTCTAGAAGAGGAATCTTGGGAACTAATTAGGGGGGGAAATAGCTCCTCAATGTCGTGAGTGAACTTCCACTGAGAAAATAAAACTATTTACTGACTCATGCAACTAACAGACATCCAAAGACAGTTGTCTTTATGACATGACTTTTTGCAAATGTGGAGAATGCAGAGGCAATGCTTGATTGCAAAATAAAAAAGGTACTTATTCAAGGACCAACACTTCTCATGGTTAATCCACTTTTTATTTTTGAAATGGGAAAGCTAAGTAAAAAATACCAAAGAGATGCAAAGTACTGCATTTTGTTAAAAAAAAATTTTAAAAATCTAAGTTTTTAAAGCACTAAAGGATCAAAATTATTAAGTAGAATCCTAGACAAAGAAAAATAGAATTTACAAAACCTTACAAGCATATTCTAAGTTATCCTAGTTATATTACCTGCCTTAACAGTTGATCTGGAAAGGATTCTGTTTGGTACAGGTCAGTAATAGTTATTGCTGCAATTAAACTAACTTTTTCAGCACACAGCTCCTTCATTAAGATAATGATGTGAAATGGGGCAAAAAATGCTGAGATTATTTGTCGCGTGTCCTCTTTGTGTTTGGGACCTCTGAAAAAAAAAGTTGTGGGTGGAAATGGTTTGAGAAGAGGTCTACAAAGTGCTGTTCATCACATCAATGCTGGCATAAATTGTATCTGTTTTATGAAAGAATTATGCTGGAAGGAATATTTCCAGAGTTCATTCTGGCCAGATATCATTCAAAGATAGATTTATGCATTTTAAGGGTTAGATCACTGTATATCAGTGAAAGGTGATTGCAAACAACTTTCAATTTCATCCTCTTTCTGGGCAGTTCTCAGGAAAAAAAGAGGGGAAAAAAAGCATCCAAAAGAGCAATGCTTTATCTTTGATTTAAGCACAACTTGATGCCTACTTAATATACACCCAAAATAATTCAAGACAGCATGAAGCAAGCATTTGACAGGTTTCCAAAAGACACCCATGCATATTAATATTCTGCATTTTACAGGCATAAACTGTCTGGTGGCTCTCCATGCTAAATAACTGGGAAAAGTCTCTGCAATAATAACTTCTATACAGGTTATTAATTTATTCTGTATTCTGGCTGTATATTCTTCATGCATTATTTCCTGCAGTGCTTATAGGATCATGTTACTCAGGGATTCTGGTACTATTTACCCATCTAACAGCATTACTGCTTGAAATACCAAAGAAAATGCTGATTTGCCAGCTTTTCCCACAGAACAGATTGCAGTGATTAGAACAGTCTACAGAAAGTCTCTATAAAATACGACTGACATAACAATGCCCCAGAGAGCAATGGTTAAATAATAATATACATACATAATGTCATTATTATATTGATTTATAGAGATGTGATATTACCTAGACTCTGTATGGAAGGAAAAAAAAAGTGACAGCTGTTGATAAAAGGCTAAACTAGTCACATAACTTCTTCAATCCAGCACAAAATTTTGAACTAATTTTAAATAACATGTGAACGTTCTGCTCAGCCTCACATCTGTGTTCTAAACCATCCCTGAAGTGAGGATTTTAGAAATAAAAGAGCTTCTGGGTCAAACTTCTCGCCATTCACAGCAAGTTTGGTTTGATTTGAGCAAGAAAAAAGAAGGATTTTTCTAAAAAAAGTCTTCTAAATGCAACATCTTTTCCACCAGCTCAACTGTGGGTCATTAAGAGTGAATGGTAGTTCATGAAATGAATTAATTTTAACATTACTGAAGGAGGATTCAAACTCATCCTGCACTGGGCACTTCTGGAGCTTTATTGCTCTACCAGCTGCAAGGAGAGGCAGCACCACACTCCTGTGCTATGAGCTGGCACAGGCAGATGTTATGTTTGTAATAAAATTCTTAAGGGCATAAAACCCCCCCATAAAATCAGGTTAAAGCATCCTGACCAGTCATTACTGCAATCAACATATGCTGCTCAAACTGTTTTTGGACTTAAATAACATTGAGGCCAGAGGACAGCTGGAGGCTTATGGCTCCTACCAAAAGAAACACATCTACTGAGACAAGAACATCTTTTCTGTTTTGTTTTGCTGTTTTGTTTATTTTTTCCTTCCCTGTTAAACATCCAGATCACATTTTCATTGATTAATAGCCCAAACCTTGCTCTCTCAGCTCTGTAGTGATGGAAGGACCACAGAGAAAACACTCTTCTGCTCAGATTATGCTCCAATGTCTTTAGTGATTCCTTAACCCAGCTAAAACATCACTCTTTAAAGGTGATACATAGTTAGAAAAGACAGAAAGCAAAAGTACTATGGGATGGGATCAATCCTTACCCTCCTTCATGGTGTAAGACACAAAAAAATGGGATAAAGACAGAGGGATGGGAAACTCAAAGGAAGAAGTTAAAAGCAGGATTTTTTCTGTGCTCCTTTCTCACAGAAAATACAAAGGGCTTGTGTCTCAAATTGCACCTCATTTTCTACTGTGCATAATTATGTGCATAAGACACAGTTGGATATGCTGCATAAATTTCTTAAATAGACTAAATTCCTCAGATTATGCAACATGCCAAAAATAAGACACCAGCATCATCTGATTTCATGAAAGGCAGTGGCCTCACAGCAATGAAGTCTAATGCAGGTTGAAACACACAAGGTGAAGTGAATCTTATCAGCTAAATAATACATTTAATTCAAATACACCTTTAATTCAAAGCCAGCAAAGTTTGTATTTATATTATTTGGACAAACAAGAGCAGGGCAGGTTTAGATTAGCCTTTAGGAAGAAGTTCTTCCCAATAAATGTGGTGAGATACTGGTGCAGGTTGCCCAGAGAGATGGTGGAAGCCCTATCCGTGGAGATATTTAAGATCAGGCTTGCTGAGGCTCTGAGCAACCTCATCTAGTGCAGGATGTCCCTGCTCATGCAGGGGGTTGAACTAGGTGACCATTGAAGGTCCCTTCCAACTCTATGATTCTGTGCTAAAGGCTTCAGCACAGGTTCTCCTCAGCACCTGCTGGAACTATTATTTTAATAGTCATGTGCAAAAACCAAATTATATTTTCTTTTGAAAGCTGCTGTGTGCCATTGACAGCTGAGATGATTTACAGGAGCCATCAGAAACTTCATCCTGTGCTCCTCAACAGTGCATTTTTATTCAAGAAAACAAAGCAAAATGGGTTGCACATTTAGGCTCTCCTGCTGCTTCAAATCATAATTGTGTTGAAATTCATCATGACCTTGTTCTTTGCTTCTCCAGATGTCTCCCAGCTATTCTTCTAAAGTAAACCAAATCAAAACAGCCTGTGCTCCCTGTCAATAACAGGCTCTCCTTTCCACTCCCAGCCAAAACATTGCCACTTCCAGCCTGATAACATCTGCAAATTAAAACATCCAGCAACATTTAAGCACCATATATCAAAAGGAGACTTGACAGGAGTTCCCATCAAGTCCTCCTTGCTAGGTGAAGACCTTCAGAAGAAATTTGACTGGTGATCTATTTCTCAGGTCTAGAGGGGCTCCATATTGTGCTCTAATGTATGACTTCAGTACATCATTTATATGCTTCTCCTGCAGCATCAGTCATCACTAATGGCCTGAGACCTTTCCCATCTTTCACACAGCATTCACCAGAACTGGCTCTGCTCAACGTTTTTGTCCCTTTTTGACCAAGGTACTGATTGCCATCAAAATTCATTATCATCAAAACCTGACAGCCACTGAGCTGGCTGCTGAAAAGCAGGATTAGATTCTTGAAAGCAGAATGCTCCTCCATATCTGGTATCAGTGAGGACTAGTGCAGTACTCCCTCCCTCCAGATCACAGACATCCTCACCTCTCAGTTTCTTGCCTAGCAATGAGCTGCTCTGAAAATCCAGGAGTAGAGTATTCACACAAAAACCTGATCCTTTCACCCAAAATGCAAGAAAACTTCTCTTTATTCTCCATTCTTTATTCTTTATACTCCAGATTCAAACCTATCCTAGCTTGACTCTGGAGAAGTAGTAGCAAACCCTGCTAAAGACACAAATCATTTCAGGGGCTTAGGCAGGTCTTTGTTTCTTCCTTCTGGAGCATGAAGACCAGCAGGCTGTGCCTTCCCAGAATTCTTTTTTCCTCACAAAATCATAGAATGGTTTGGGTTGGAAGGAACTTTAGAGATCATCTAGTTCCAAACCATGGGCAAGGACACTTCCCACTACATCAGGTTGCTCAATGTCTTATCCAGCCTGGTCTTAAACACTTCCAGGGAGGGGGCATCCACAATCACTATAAGTCAACTTTTAGAGCCAACTTCTCAGTCACTACTGTGGATGTTTGTGTGATTTTTCTCTTCAGAGAAATTATTCAAACTGCATAATTTCTCTTCTGCCTCTTCTAGACCTTTCCCTAGCATAGACTATAGAGTTTTACAAAAATTCTACAACTTGTTCTGGCTGGAATAGCATAAAACTCAAAGGAGGACTTCCTAAATTTCTCAATTCACTCTTGGAGACACTTCCCAAAGGAGAACACAACTATTCCTCAACAATATTTGCAAAGCAAAATGTACTTTGTATTGCCTGTATCTGCCCTATGTTCCATCCAAAGAGTAATGCCACCGTTCTGGGATAATGGGCATAATACAGAAGGGCTGGTCATTATAAATCACTGTGTCCTAATGAAGGATAAAAGGAACATTTAGGTGGCACACATAATTCACAGCACATCTCTATTGGCATTTTTCAAGAGGTATATGGACAGAGGGCGAGCGAGGAGAAGTGAAATAAAGATCTGTCTGATGCACTCACAGGATGTCTTTGCTGAACACAGATAAATTTTAAAGGTCACAGTTACTCAAGTTCAGGCAGAAAAAGTTGAGGGTTTTGTTTTTTTTTCCCTTCTTGGCTGATCTTTGTGATTTCAAGCCACGTCTCAGCTAGTTAGTAACTTTCTTTGGCTTGTTCTGGCTATTCAAGAATTATGTATACTTATGGCACACTCCATTACTGTAACAACTAATAAAATTGACTATGGGTTTTCAATTACTGTGACAGCTGACATGAAATACCGTGCAGAGCACAGACAAATAATGCTACTAATAATAGAAACAACAACAAAAGATGTAACTGTCCACAGAGCACAAGGAAGCCCTGTCTATTTGCTGAGTTTTAGCAGGATTTCATAAGCATGATACAAAATAAAGAGCACTTGAACTTTGATAGCTGCAGAACCTTTATTTCCATGTGATAGTGCTTTGAAAGTTATTTTTTTCATTTCTCCTGCATCATTTTGAAGCCTTTGTTGTCACTAGCACTCCAGATCAAATTCAATAACTGAGATCCTTGATTTTACCTTCCCCTGAAAGATCATTTAAAAACCACAAACCTCACCATGACTTTAATTGGAGCCCCATGGAAAGGAGCCACTGCAAATGGCAGCTTGGATGTGAGGATTAAATAATGTAGGGAAATAAATAGACTGTGTTTCCTAGAAAAATCTGCTTCTCCCAAATTGCACCACTCCAGCTTTCTTCTGGAAGGAAATTCAGCAGCAAGGCATGCCGACCCTGCTCTTAAACCACCCCAGCATTCTCAGGCAGATTTTAACTTCTCAGAGAGAGGTGAAACAACAGATGCATCTCCAGAAATCCTTCCATGCTACGAGCCTGCCTGCTTGACCTTCATTCTCTTAAAAGATAGGGAAGTATCACATCAGTAATCACAAGCACAGAAAAATGGCAAACAGCAGTTTATGTTCTTTTCTAGGCTTCAAACTTGCTTTTTATATATTTTTTCTTTCCTGCTAAGGATAACATGATTGCTCATATTTACTGCTGGTGAAAAACAAGCAGGTTAATGACAACCCTATAAAATAAAACTCCACTTAAACTGGGAGTAAGTGTAACAGCAAGTGCTAGTATCTCCCCAAAACTTAAATGAGTCTGCCAAAATGGTTACATATGGAGCAAGAGCTGAAAGTAAATCCAAGACTATGGTCCTAAAGAGTAAGTGTAATCACTGCTTTCCCTCTGTTTATTTGATCCATTAGGACAGAAGGAACACCACTGTGTTCCTAGCTGCACAAACAGATATTTAACAGTGGGAGCATTTTATGCAAACTACCTATTAAGCTACTAAGAAAGTGCCAAAAACCGTAGCAAAGTAATTAAATAATGGACAAGGGGCCTGAATTTCACTAGAAGCTTCCCAAACCACAGAAACAATGGCAGGAGACAGGAGAAATTCAGAATTGTTTGAAATCCTTTGACACTGTGGATTCTTAAAGTCCCCTCCTCTGATCTACTCTTTTATTACTCATCCACAAAACACTGAGCAACTCTTATTACAGGTCTCATCCATTACAGTATTAAACTTAAACTCAATCCACACTGCAAGGCCATGACCCCACTGGTGATGAAAACCTGTGGCTGGTAGAGCCAGCTTCATTTAAGGCTTAGATCTCTTGACCTACTAAAAAGGGGGAGGCTCACAAAAGGTACGTGGGGGATGTCAGCCAGGGGAGACGAGGCACCAGAAGAAGAAAGTTTACCCAGTGCCTCCAAATGGTTTAATTGACTCTATTTACGAACCCCCTCTGATGTTAGAGCTGCAAAAGAAAACCCCCTCAGGTTATCTTATGTCAAGAGATGAAATTAGTCCTTTGGATCAAACACCACCAACAAATAAACATGTGAGCCAAGCTGCACGCACATTATACCTGCCGCCGGCTACAGCCACCCTGTGATCTCTGCAATCACTTCCATTTTTGCTCCCTATTTGCTAAGTTAAGTTCTGCTTCCCACTTTGGAGAGCAAATGTAATCACTGGAATGTTATTTTGCAGAAGGCAAACAGCACATCTGAACACAGGATTCATAGAATCATAGAATAGTTTGGGTTGGAAGGGACCTTAAAGATCATCGAGTTCCAACCCCCCTGCCATAGGCAGGGACACCTCCCACTAGATCAGGCTGCTCAGTGCCTTGTCCAGCCTGGTCTTGAACCCCTCCAGAGAGGGGGCACCCACAACCTCTCTGGGCAACCCGTTCCAGTGTTTCACCACCCTCACTGTAAAGAATTTCTTTCTTATGTCGAGTCTAAATCTACCCCCCTCCAATTTACATCCATTGTTTCTAGTCCTCCCATCCGATATCATATTAAAAAGTCCATCCCCTGCCTTTCTGTAGGACCCCCTCAGGTACTGATAAGTTACTATGCGGTCCCCTCTGAGCTTACTCTTCTCCAGGCTGAACACCCCCAACTCCTTCAGCTCCTCCTCCTTCATGCTAAGGATGAGGGTAGAGTGACACAAAGCACATGTGTTATAACACAATTACAGGGCATTTTATATTCTCAATAATTAAAAAACAGTTAGGCACTAACATTGAAGAAAGAAAACTACCTGATTTCTCTAAATAACTTCACATCTTCACCTCCTTCCTCTTTGCTTTATTATTTCCCTTCCTCCTGCCTTATTATTTGCTTTTTTCAGCATGTGAAATGGAGTGTTTGCCTCATCTCAGCAGCAGTGTGATACTTCAACATTGTTTACATTTTAATTCTGGATGCAAGCAGCTAGGATTTCTCAAACAAACAACAACGTAAGGCAGGTAATTCTTGATGCATTAGGTTAATTAACACTAATTACACCACTCCTGTTATCTCACCAGCCTCCTTGCTTGCCAGATATTGTCCAGATAAGGACTTGGGGGAGAGATGACAAATCTAGACCAGTTACATCACCCATCAGAAGGTAGAAAATTGCACACAAAAAAACTGTCTAGTTATTGCCTAGCAACAGCATAGTATTGCCTTAGCACTCTGACTTGCCAAGGCAGGTCTCTTTCAGAGCTGCAAGCCAAGAAGATGAAGGAAAATGCAATACAGCCTGGATGCAAAAGGACATCCCCCCAGCTCCATGCCCTGCAGTCAGAGCAGGTTGATCATCTTTAACAGAAATCCTTAAGGTTTTGGCTATATAACCTAGGTTGAATTCTTGCTGAACTCAGGATGGAAGAGCATGAGGCACCAATAATAC
>VZTY01013632.1:36638-48456 GCA_013400935.1 Turnix velox
ATTCCATTCCATTCCATTCCATTCCATTCCATTCCATTCCATTCCATTCCATTCCATTCCATTCTACAATTTACTCCTTCTCTGCACGAAGAATTGCTTTCAGGGCTTCAGCAACAAGGTACCTGCTTATGAATGGTGAAATGAATCCAGAATAGGCAAAAATAAAATGAGGCTCTGAGCAGGGACTTTGAGATTTGTAAGGATGTTCATTTGCCACTGTAGGTGATGTTGCTCTTGCTGGGGAAACAATGGTAGAGACCATTCCAAAATTGAAAACACTGAGTGCATAATAAAGGGTGGAAGACACATTTTATAATTGGGGACTAAAAGGGAAGCATTTTCAAACACTTGGGGACTCTGTATGACACTCCCATTGTTAGGGATGGGAGCTGAGCCAAAATGGTTATACTCAAAGGGAAGAGACAGTTTGGAACTGTTCAATGGAAATAGTTTGTACAAAACGTGTAATTATATTGTGGAACACTGTTTCATTGTAAAATATTGACTCTAAGAGCTCAGGTGGATGTAAAAAAAAATACCTAGACAGTGTAGACATAAGGACACATGCAACATATCATACCCAATTACTCTAAAACAGTCTTACTCTTCAAGATATGGTCTTATCAACCAGTGGTGTGTACATTAAAACTGCTGCCTGGAAAGACATGTCCAAAATTGGGAAAGCAAAAAGCAATTATGGGAGAGAGAGCCCATTTTTAGCAGGGTATAACACTGATCTTGATATGCAAAGCTAAGTCTTATGTTCCCCTTGAAAAAGATGTGCTTTGCAAAGAGAGAAAAGGAAATTAAGTCAAGCACATTGCAAGTTAATTCCCCTTGATCTACTGAGCATAAAGTGGTTAAAGCATTGGTTACCTAAGCCATTAAGAAGCACAACCAAGAGACATGGAGATGGTTTAAAGCAGGAAGGAGGAGGTAAGACAGGTGGTGATCACAAAATATGCTTCTACTCCACATAAATAGGTGAGTGGAATAAATATAACAACAAACCCTGGGGCAATAAGTTATAAAAAATATTTGTCAGCACGGTATTTTTTTTAAGAGAGCAGAAGAAAGAAAAACTATACAAAGTCCTGGATTGCAGGGAAAGTTTGATTTCTCTTTACAGGAAGAAGACAAAGCTTGCCCTTCTCTCATGCCACCAGTAGCAAAGTGGCACCTCATTATTTTGGAAGTTGCTACTACAAACAGCTCTACCAAACAATGCACCTGCTTCTCCTTTTGCCTCTGTCTGCAAAAAACATCAAGCTTGGTATATTCTCTTTAGAGCTTTTCTTTTGGTTTGTCTTACCCCGAAATATTTATTTTCAGAGGGAAAAATATCCTCCTCAAAATAACTCATCTGAAGAAAGCACTAAACGAGCAACCATCAAACCTGAGGAATGCAAACTTTCACTGAGGAAAGTGATAGGTCTGTCTCAATTGATAGAGCTTTTAATGTTTCGGAGTGAAGGCATCAAAGCTCTTAATTTAACCATAACTTCAGATTCCAAGAGGTCTTGCTTTCAAATATTTACTGTGTTTCACAGAATTAGTTACAATTAGTCTTGTTTGGGTTCTGCACACGTTTTAAAAGTGTAAACAATAAAATTAAGATAATCTCTTAAGAGATTTCAGGTACAAATCTTCTCTGAGCACATTAAGTGATATGTCATGGAAGTGCAACCAACAATAGAAAAGCCCAGATTGTTGATGGCATTAGTGTAAATTTTACATCTCTGCTGAAAGGCATTTAAAATTTCATTAAGATACTTTGGAACATCAATAGCAGAATTTGAAATATGTGGAAAAAATGCCAGTGTTCACAGAATCACTGAATATCAGGGATTGGAAGGGACCTCAAGAAATCATCTAGCCCAATCCCCCTGCTGGAGTAGGAAAAGTCATGTGTTGTCATTTGACTCATCTTTTTTGCTTGTTAGAATTTATTTTGAACAATCTGCTTTACAACTACAGTGATTCTGAGCACTAGGAGCAGATTTGCCACCATCATGCACCTTGTACAGCCAACATCTGTGGCAAGGTATTATTAAAAGAGAAATTTCTACACTCGCTTCGAATCATAGAATAGTCCAGGTTGGAAGGGACCTTAAAGATCATCTAGTTCCAACCTCTCCCACTAGGTCAGGTTGCTCAGTGCCTCATCCAGCCTGACCTTAAACATCTCCAGGGATTGAGGGGGCATCCACAACCTCTCTGGGCAACCTCTTCCAGTGTCTCACCTCCCTCACAGTGAAGAACTTCTTTCTCATCTCCAGCCTAAATATCCCCTCTTCCAAATTGCATCCATTATTCCTAGTCTTCCCTTCACATATCCTATTAAAGAGTCCTACCCCAGCCTTTCTGTACCCCCCTTCAGGTATTGAGAAGCTACTCTGAGTTCCCCCCTAAGCCTTCTCTTCACCAAGCTGAAGAACTTTTCAGAACCAAAAGCTTCTTACATCAGATGGGAGACTAAGCTGATCTCAACATCTGCCTGAAAACTGTCCTACTCTGAGTGAACTCTGATTTCAATGAAGAATAAATCTATTTGCTGTTATACCAGGCTTTTTTTTTAATTTATTTACAGCTTCCAGGATTTAAAAATCTTCCAGTGTTGCCTCAGGTGCCTCTCACAATTTCAGCTGTAGTTCACATGCAGCAAATATTATTTTGTGATTTAAGACAGCAGGAGAGCCTAATGCACAAGCCATTTCACTTTGTTTTCTTGAATAAAAATGAACTGTTGAGGAGAGACAGCATTTCTTTAAAGCCTTTTGTGGCTTTAGAAAGCAAGGCATGAGTGAGTCTCCAAAATATTCATTAGAAAAAGGAAAAAAAAAAAAACCAGGGAAAAAAAATAATGGACTTTAGAAAAGGGAGATTTTGGAGAAGTGAGTTTAAGAAAATTGATGTGAATTAAATGGAGTAAAAAAAATCAAGTGTAGTGAAGGATATTGCTAGATTTGCCTGTTCCAATAAAGCATCTAGAAGATGTGTCACAAATGGAGCTGGTTGTGCAGAAGGAAAGGATGAGGGAAGTAGTGGTATCAAGGGTAAAATGACAGCATTAAAAGGTAGAAAGAATCTAGAATACAGGAGGATTATGTAAATTATGACAAGAGCCTGAGGCAATCAAAAAATACTTGAGAGAGGCAAATTGAAAAATGAGCATCAAATAAAGCAAAGCATCTCAACTAATACCAAAAAGAGATTTTCAACGTAATTATCCAGCAAACAACTGACAGGGGGAAAGGGTGATGGAGTGTAAAGGAAGAGGAAAGGCTACACAGCAATTATTCCTGCACCTATCTCTAAAAATGGAGAGGGCAGACATTTGCCTAAGACTCAACACCACACAGGAGGAGGAGGAGGAATTGGAAGACAAGGTGATAACACCCAAAGTGTCAATTAGCTGCATTGTTGTTCTTCAAAACCTGGTAGGAGATTGGGAGCTGAACAACGCTCATCTCAAAGTGCTCTGGGAAGTAAGCAGAGAAATTGAAGAAGGTGTAATGAAAATTTATATTTAGTACCATCATTTGGAGAGGCTGGCATGGGGCCAAGCAGACACACAGCAAGAAATTACCTAGTCAGTTCATTTCCCATTAGTTGTCGAGCAAGACTTAGACAACCATTAAAAGGATCACACTGGGGCTGGGGGAGGGAGAGAGGAACATGAAAATTCAGAGCATAATCAAGGACAGCTAATATTGTTTCAGGTCATGCCTCAGTAACTTGGATTTCATGGAGCCTGTTACTGTCCAGCCTGGCAGAGGGGTGCGAGTGTCAGAAATGTTGGCAATTTGGATTGTCAGAAAACATTTGATAAATCTCAGCATCCAGGAGGGACTTATCAGTGTTACAAAGTGACAGACAATAAACTCTGATGTGCCAGCAAGCTCTAAAATCTGGTTATTAAACATGCAGTGGCAGCACTGAGTTCAAGGTCATGTCATAGAGTTGGAAAGGGACCTTCAAAGGTCACCTAGTTCAACCCCCTTCAGTGAGCAGGGACATCCTGCACTAGATGAAGTTGCTCAGAGCCTCAGCAAGCCTGGCCTTGAATTTATTCAGGGATGGGGGCTCCACACCATCTCTCTGGGCAACCTCAGCCAGTTTTTCACCACCACCCCCCTATTACTTGATGGAGAGAATTTCCAACTTTCTAACTGGTGTTAGAAACCAGCAGAAGAACAGGCATAGAAATACCAAAACTATATCTAAATGGAAGGTTGTAGATAGGATGCACCTCAAAGGGGATGGAAAAGAGTTCTTCTACCAACCCTCCAGGCAATTTAGGGACAGGACAATTAGAACCCTGCCACCTTGACAAGTGGATCTGATCAGTTACATGCAGGGTGCAGAGGTCAGAAGAGGACACTGGGCAGGTACCAGAAGGAAAGGGAAAGAATTCAGGTTGACTTCTCCACTTGTTCCTGTACAACCAGCAGAAAAGCAGATCTGCCCTTACTTTCAGGGTGGAGACACATCCTGACACCACCCCAGTATTGACCATGGGCAAATTCACACCTCATAAGAAGTCTTATCCCTTCTCAATGATGGGATAAGGAGTTTTGCCAGTTGTACAGGTGAGATAATTTTTGGGCTGCACTGAATGAGGACTGCTTGCACCTTTGCTTGCTGCCAACACCATCCCACCATCCAAGAAAAGCACTTCATCCAGTCTCCAAGCACAAAACCTCTTTGCAAAAAGCTTTTATATGCATGAGTATCTGCATTAATGCAACGATTAAGTGTATTTAAATTCCTTTCTTGTGTTTCTCAAAGCCCCAGGAAGGCAAATAACACAAGAGGAGTCCAAGGTACCTCCTGCCCAGCACAGAAGCTGGGCTGTGTGAGGGGAAAAGCTTGCTGTGGTGGCCTTTTTGCTGTGTGCCCTTTGCTTGTCTTATCAGAGGCAGCTTAGAAGGCAGCATGTCCTCTTCCTCATTCCCACATGCTGTCTCTGTGGCTGGAACTGTGAAGTTGCAGGGTGAGGGACCACATGTGAATCATGATTCTGAGCAGAAAGGGATGTCAACAGAAAAAGCAAAGAATATAGAGAATTAAAAAAAGTCACATACTCCTTCCCTGTGCCCTCCACCACCTGCACACAGTGGGTTTTGACAGGACTCTCATCCTCCCTGCCCTCTTGCTCAAAGGACAGACAACACTATTCTTCTCAGCCAAGCTGAAGAAGGTTTTACAGAGATCCATTGTAGAACTGGAACAGATTGCCCAGAGAAGTGGTAGAGGCCCCATCTCTGGAGACATCCAAGGCCAGGCTTGCTGAGGCTCTGAGCAACCTGATCTAGTGTAGGATGTCCCTGCCCATGGCAGGGGATTGGAACTAGATGATCTTTAAGGTCCCTTCCAACCCAAACCATTCTGTGATTCTATGACTATGAGGGAGATAGATGAGCCAACAGGAAGAGTAAAAGGGGAAGGAGAGAAACAGACTGTGTAGGGGACAGCTGGGAGAACCCATGACTTCAGGGGACGGGGACTGACAAAGTAATCTGGCAAGGAGAACTCTCTCCAGAAAAGACTAACAGAACGAGGGAGAAAAAAGAGCTTCAACAGGACTTGTACATCTGCTTAGGCAAATTTGGATACTCCTTGATTCATGCTAGAGGATTTGCAGATTCCTTCCACATCATGCAAGAAGGTGAGAGATTATTTCAGGTAATCATTCAGTTGTTGATCTCCTCCACTCAACAATTTCTGACTCTCATCTTGGGCAAGGAGTGAACTCTACTGCTGCATAGAATGGCACAGAGCTTCCACAAATACAGATTATAACTGATCTATAGTTAATATTTTTATATATACAGGTTAATGCACCTAGTACATGATCCTGCTCATGGATAATGACTAAATGTGAGCATCAGTCACACCAGAGTAATGGAAAAACTACTCTGTTTGGAAAGACATAATAGGAGAAAATGCACTGCTATCATTGAAATAGTCTCTAGGATTGTGGTGTTTTTATCGAGGTTTTATTTGTCCTTGTGGGAAAGAGCTTCAAAATCTACACCAAAGAACTACAGAACATGAAGTCAAACTTAAAGGAAATTTCAAATACTTCTCTGTTGACAAAGCTGGGAGATGAAAGAAACACACAAAAGTGTTTGATGAAACTGAGATGGCCAGATCTTCAGCTGGGGTCAGTTGATGTAATTCCTTTGATTTCCACTATTAAAGCAGTTAACAGAAGCCAAGCCCTTGCCTTCATTCCTTTAAAATGTAGCCTTATTTGATGAGAGATTTTCCTAAACTCAGTTAACTGCTAAAAAAAAGTGATGTGCAACTTGTGATGAATCAGGCCTGCATTCTGAATTGAGGTTTTCTGAAATTTTTTTTAATTATTATGATTTCATTTTTCCTAAAAGGGCAAGTGAGTAACTCCAATCCCATAACAGGTTTATTGCAAAAAGAAATGGTAGCATTTGCATCATAAATCTTTTTTATTTTCCTTGGACTCTGGCAAAGGAAAGTATTTAAGTAATTTATTTGAAACAGAGAAAGAGTATGTTGATTTATACACGGGCAGGTTTTTTTCCCCCACTTCATTTTATTTAGGCTAAAACCCAGTGAAAAGGGGAATTAATAAAACACTGGTAAAACAAAACAACCCTCTCCCACAACACTTCACCAATTTCAAGATTTGCTTCTCCAACATCTACTCTTTTATCATCAAAGTGCTGTGTAACGGATTGCACTAATAAAATTATTTCACTGGAATGATCTGGTTTACATAACAATCCCTGAGCTTTTTCTTTGCCTTTTCAAAGGGATATGTGAAAGCAAATTAGGAATTAGCTGCCTGGCTTAAAATAGTGGAGTGTGTTAAAGCAAAATGCAGATGTGTAATCCTGCAAATGTATGATAATTTAACAGAAATAATTCCTGAATTAATTAAAGGATTTGCAGGTTTGTCTTCTGTTCTCTCTGCTGGCTTGTTTTTTTCAAAGCATGACTCAGAATGTTCATCCTACATATATCTGGCACATATAGCCATAGGGGTGGGTTTTAGTGCAAGCAGCTATTTTAGAGCCAAAATTTCCAAGGTTTTGGACCTTCTCAAGCCACAAGATCTGACACATTTTGTTTTACATAGTCCTGGTAGATCTACAGTCTGGCCACCACCATCATTATCACCTATGAGGGAAACCTACTCATTTGCACAGGTCTTTAATTGGCCTGAGATGATCTTTAGTAATGAGGGGAATGTCTCTCCTCTCTTTGAGCAGAACATCAAGATTCTGAAACACATCTAAGTCCTTGCCAAACTGTGTGCAGATCAGAGGGGAGAAGAGAAAATGGATTATTATATTGTGTCCAGTTCTGGAGCCCTCAACACAGGAAGGACATTGAGCTATTGGAACGGGTCCAGAGGAGGGCCACGAAGATGGTCAAAGAGCTGGAGCCACTGCCCTATGAAGACAGGCTGAAGGAGTTGGGGTTGTTCAGCCTGGAGAAGAGAAGGCTCAGGGGGGACCTCATAGTAACTTATCAGTACCTGAGGGGGTCCTACAGAAAGGCAGGGGAAGGAATTTTTAATATGATATCGGATGGGAGGACTAGAAACAATGGATGTAAATTGGAGGGGGGTAGATTTAGACTTAAGAAAAAAATTCTTTACAGTGAGGGTGGTGAAGCACTGAAACAGGTTGCCCAGAGAGGTTGTGGATGCCCCCTCTCTGGAAGGGTTCAAGACCAGGTTGGACAAGGCACTGAGCAGCCTGATCTAGTGGGAGGTGTCCCTGCCTATGGCAGGGGGGTTGGAACTCGATGATCTTTAAGGTCCCTTCTAACCCAAACTATTCTATGATTCGATTCTATGATTATTTTTTTTGAGTGTTTGTGAGATCTGGATGTGATTTTTGACTGCAGAACAAAAGCTGTGCTTCATTCAGCAGGACGACAAAAGGTTATTTGGCACCTGGCATGAAAAACACTTCTTGCAAGAACCTGGCATGAAAACCAAAGCGATAATGAGTCAAATGCCAACGTCTGTGCAATAAAATCACTGATGCTGAATGTTAAACAATCATAAACAGAATGCTAAACCTTCTAAGAACATTACTCCCTTTCTGCAAACACCCCAAAAATTAGGCAAACCTAAGGCTGACAGTTTCTCTGATATTAGGAAAACAAACAAACCTAATGTTCCGAGGTCCTCACCATTACCTTTAATGCCCTAGGACATCAGGTAAACTGGAGGAAACACATACTGCTACTTGTTAATGAGTCACATGGGATTAAATGACATCAGCCCAGTTAATGGATACTGTTCTGTGCCAAATCTATGACTTTAAATTTAATTATAGTTGAGCTTCATCAATCATACAGCAAAAGAACACGGTGATGAAGACTTGAACTCCAAGCTCAGCCCTTAATCAACAGGCATTTGCCTCATACTTGTCTAACACACTTGCCCATAGAAGCCATTTAGTAGAGAAATGATTAATAGCTGCATTAGAGGAATTCAGCTTTTGCCCTATAGATAGCTCTTCACCACAAATACAGAGATTAAAACATCATTTTTAGGCTCAGACCCAAGAGTCCCTTGATTTCACGACTGCTCCATCACTGTTAAACCATGTCTCCTTGGGACAGTCACTTTTCCTTACGCTTCCCCACCCATAGAAAGATTCCCATCAGCAGTTTGGATCAGAAAATCATGAAGAAAATCCTATTATGAAACATTCCTCTGTGTAAAATTCACTGGAAGCAAAACTGTGTCTCCCTCCTCCTCCCCATTTAACACCCACTGAGGTTCTTAGTCCTGTTTCTATAATCAGCTGCATGCAGAGGAAAAAATATGCAATTTATTTATTTATTTATTTCCAATAAATATCCACAGAAATCTACATGTTGAGTAAGCAAAGAGCACAATCCTGATACTACTCAGCCAATACCTTTCAGTGACCACAGGGCATTTACCCAAGCAAGGATGGGATTCACTGCAGGAGCACTACAAAATGCAGCCACTCTTAGTAAAAATATTTATTTTCCAAGTAGTAGGTCTTTTGCTATTACTCCACTTCTTGTGGATAATTATCAGCATATTAGCTTGATTTTTCATAATTACAAGCCAAACTGAGAAGTGTCCACTTCCCCACACTCAAACTGTGTGGAGAAAAATAAAATAAAATTAGTGAGGAGAGTGATACTGTTTTCAAAAAGATATTTGTATTAAAGCAAAACAATACAACAACAAATAAGTGTTCTCTCAGAAAGGCTACATCATTCTGCATTTCATGAGGAAAAAGTTCTAACTAAAAGCAGCACTTGTGGCTGTCACATCTGTAAAACTTCATACCATGGCATGTTGTACCTACAATAATAATTAGGACTGAACATGAATACCATGAATTCAAAAACCATTAATTAATCCTCATCATTTCTTTTTTTCTGAAAAACAAGAGGTACTAGTTCCTTTACAGCCAGAGAAACTAAGATTTAGAAGCTGTGCTGAGTCTGCTTTATTTCAGACAGATCTAAGAGGGGGGTCAAAGCTCTATTCTCAGATCATCTCTTTTAACATCCAACCTGCTGGCAGACAAATGATCATGGACCAGCTGCCTCCTGCTCTCACGCTGTACTACACAACAAGACAAGAGATCAACAATGTTCCCTTCATTTTTGCTGCTTGATCCTGTTTTGCAGGAATATCAGCAAGATCCTTATCCTTCCCACCTGCCAAACCAAAGGGGTTGTGTCCAGAACCTGGCCTTGTGAGGAAATAAACTGAAAAAAAGGCAAATTTGGATTGAGAAGAGTCAAAGCCTCGTATAAATTACCCAAAATCACAGGTTAAGAATAACATTTTCACAGGTAGAAACTAGACTCTTAGCAGCAAGAGTGGTTCCACAGCATGGGGGCAGGGAGGTTGGAACTCTATGATCTTTAAGGTCCCTTCCAACCCAAACTATTCTATGATTCTGTAAGTCAGGACTGATCAAACCTCTGATAATCTTCTTTAAATGCCGTCTGATTATGTTTAGAGCAGACAGAACACATGAATTTAGTGATAGAAATATTGTTTTAATCACTAACCTATGGCTACCTCCAATACATTCAAGAGGGGGGGGGAAGAAAACCAACAAGCCTAATGTAAGCTGCAGAAGATCAAAAGAAAGCAAGAGTGCAATTAATTTCATCCATTTTTAGAAGTAATTGTCTTTGCACCTTATCCAAAATTTAATGAGCATTACTTCTCTAAGCATGCAAAAAAAAAAAAAAAGCTTTGTTCTTTTGACTTAATTGATTTGTAAACGCAGTAGGAGCAGCNGTCAGGACTGATAAAACCTCTGATAATCTTCTTTAAATGCAGTCAGATTATGTCAAACCAAAGGGGTTGCCCAGAACCCAAAGCTCAGCCTGGCCTTGTGTGCAAATAAACTGAAAAAAAGGACAAATTTGGAGTGGGAAGAGTCAAAGCCTGGGATAAATTACCCAAAATCACAGGTTAAGAATAATATTTTCACAGCTAGAAACTATACTCTTAGGAGCAAGAGTGGTCCCACAGCATCATATCATAGTTAATGCAATGGTGATGATGGTTAGTAANCTTTTGACTTAATTGATTTGTAAACGCAGTAGGAGCAGCCTATCTGAAGTTCGCTAACCCTGAGAGTTGAAAGAAATGGAGCATTCAGGGGGTGTAATACATGAGACAACTGCAAACCTTGGAAATGTAACTATGAAATCAATTTCCTGTTCATTGGAAATCACCTGCAGCACCTGTGCAATTTGCAGTTTCACTTATGTTCCTTAAATACTCAAAATTCTTGCTATAATTATTATTTTAAATATCTTTTTCTACCCCCCCTGTTGAGAGAGCTCTTCATTCTCCAGAGTTTAATAAAGTGGTTTTCAGTCAAAGAAAAACAATGAGGATTGAAGGAATGGCAAAAACAACAGCCCAGAAAGGGAGGTTTAGTATCTCTTGGATGACTTGAAAACCAAGACTGGCCACAATTTTATACACTGCATCACTAGTTTCAATGTGGTGAAAAGATTATGGGTTTAATTCACCACAAACCCTGAGCAGAGACAGGACAGAAAAGAAAGGCAAGGCTGTGGCTCTTGTCTGAGACAGAGGAGGAAATTATTTTTAGTTAATATCTTAAGCCTAGAACAAGCCAAGTTTACATTTCATTTTTGTCCCTTAAGGAAAGATTTAGCTGGGTATTGTTCAGTATGTAAATTCTAGTTACAGCCTAATAAGATTCCTCCAAAATATCCTATTAACACTAAAGGCTCTGTTCTCAGATTGTACTTACATATGTTGCTTATCTTTTTCTCATCAGGGTTCTTTTATGCTCCTGGATGAGTTTCTCAGCTGGATCATTGGAAGAACACAAATTACAAGACTGCTTACCTGAACTTCTAGGAGATTAATTCCCATGGTTCTACCACCACCCTCCTAGACTCTGTGGCCCTAAGAAAACACCATTGTGAGCCAGAAATCCACTTAAGATAAATCAGTGACCCAAATATCAAAATGCAGACATGCTATCATGTGTAATAGGGATAGAAACATCACCTCCTTGCCTCTCTACTAAATTCTACAACATCAAAGCCAGTTGATCCCTTGGGAGAGTTTACAGAGAGGCCAGGGAACACCACAACCATCTCATCTCTGCAGAGGTGCTGTGATATGAGACTTCAAAATGAGACTGCTGCCCCAGGAGAGCAATGCTCCATTACCATGTGGATCACTATAATGAGAAGGCAGTTGCATTCCTGAACTTGCATTACAGAGAATAGAAACCCACATAATTGTGGGTTTATATATTATATT
>VZTY01013633.1:2219-13617 GCA_013400935.1 Turnix velox
CTGCCCATGGCAGGGGGGTTGGAAAAGGATGATATTCAAAGTCTCTTCCAACCCAAACCATTCAGAAGTGAGCTGCTCCAGCCCTCTCATCATCTTCATCATCCTCCTCTGGACCCATTCCAACAGCCCAACATCCTTCTTCTGTTGAGGGCTCCAGAACTGGCCCCAGTAACTCCAGTTGGGGTCTCACCAGAGCCCAGTAGAGGGACAAAATCCCCTCCTTGACCTGCTGCTCACACTTCTCTTGATGCAGCCCAGGATTTGGTTGGGTTCTGGGCTACAAGCACACCCTGCTGGCTCATGTTGAGTTTTTCATCCACTGACACCCCCAAATCCTTCTCTTCAGGGCTACATTCAAGATGAGAGACTGAGCTGAGGGACAGAGACTGATACACAGTTTCCTCCTGCTCATCATCCCTGAGATTTTTCTCATCAAACACATTTTTAAGCCCTGCTGATGGGTTGGGTTTTTTTCCCCTTTAACGATTTTTAATTTTTTTTTTTTTAATAATAGCATATCAAATGGAGACACACTGTTACCACATTGGGAAACCTGTCCTTTACTTGCTGAGGGTTTCAGACACTTTGTCTCCCTGGGGATCCCAGAAAACCAGGCAAATGCAGCCTGAGCTGTCAGGTGGAAGAATCGATGGCTCTTCCTTGTGCTGTTTGTGCAGGTGAACGCTCTCTTGTTTAATTGATGTCCTATTTATTGTTGAAGCCTTGCCCTTTTCTTTATTTTTTTTTTCCCTTCTCTATTTCTCTCTTCTCCACTCAGGCAGCGAGGTTTGCTTCAATGATCAGTCACAAGAGATTAGCAAACAAGCTGAGAACAGTTGCTCTGGATCATGTTTGAAATCAGGCAGCATTTCCTGCCCCTCATCTCATCCCCCCTCCCTCCCATTTTCCTTTTTGGGATGCATGTAGGATCTCTTGGAGACTTTCTGAGGTGGATTTTCCCAGTGAGTCTCTGAGCACCCCCTGATTTATCATCCTGTGCTGCTGCAGATAAAAGCAATTTCATGTTACGCTCTGAAACCCCTTGTTCATTTTACAAATAACTCCTGTAAGTATCACTTCAGGAGCTCCTCCAGCAAAGCAGAGGAGATGGGACACACAGGGGATGTCCAGAAAAATAAATGGAGACTAAATTCTGTCAGTGATTGGGATGCCTGAGGGTATTTTTGTAAGCTCACCCAGGTGGGATGTTGCTGAGGGAGGGCAGAGCAGGTGCTGGAGCCCTGAGCCTGGCATTGAGCCATTTTTGTAGCTTTTCTTCTTCTCTCCAGGGCTCTGTGAAGCACAGAAATGCAGAATCAGGGCAGCAGTGGCATGTTCTCTGAAGCTGCTCTGCACCTTCACCAAGCTCTACAGGAGCTGTTAAGGTGAGGTTTAACAGCAGTTCATTTTGCCTTCTGCATGTTTTTGAGCAGCCCAAATGCAGTCTGTCTCCTTTCAAGCTCTGTCAGAGGCTGACCTGGAGATTCACAGAATCACAGAATGTCAGGAATCGGAAGGGACATAAAGACATCACCTAGTCCCATCCCCCTGCCAAAGCAGGAACACACAGATCAGGTCACACAGGAAGGTGTCCAGGTGGGGTTTGAATGTCTCCAGAGAAGGAGACCCCACACCCTCTCTGGGCAGCCTGGGACACTCCTCTCTCACCCCAAAAAAGTTCTTCCTCCTATTTCTGTGGAACCTCCTGTGTTCCAGCTGCACCCATTGCCCCTTGTCCTATCACTGGAGGTCACTGAGAAGATCCTGGCTCCATCCTCCTCACACTCACCCTTTCCAAATTTACAAACATGAATGAGGTCACCCCTTATTCTTCTCTTCTCCAAGCTTTGAAGCCCTGCAGAGCATCTGGAGGATGGGCAAGAGGAATCTCCCTGAGCCATCACCAGGGCTAAATGCCAGAAGAACTTTTAAACCCCCAGAGGGGAAGGTGAGGACTCTGCTCCCAGGTATTAATCAACTCACCAGAGAGGCTTTTTAATGAGACAAGGACCTCATTAATGTCAATCAATATGGAAAAGGTGAGTCTAAGGAGGATGGAGCCAGGCTCTTCTCAGTGACCTCCAGTGATAGGACAATGGGTGCAAGCTGGAAGCAGGAGGTTCCACAGAAATATGAGAAAGAACTTTTTTATGGTGAGGGTGAGAGAAGAGGGGCACGAACTGCCCAGAGAGGGTATGGGGTATCCACAGAAATATGAGAAAAAACTTTTTCAGGGTGAGGGTGAAAGCACAGTGGCACAGTGTGGGGTCTCCATCTCTGGAGATATTCAAACCCCACCTGAACCCCTTCCTGTGTGACCTGGTCTAGGTGTTCCTGCTCTTGCAGGACTAGATGATCTCTTGATGTCCCTTCCAATCCCTGATATTCTGTGATTCTGTGACCTGCACCCTCTAGAGGAGCTGGAACCCTTGGGTTGCTCCCAAGCCCAGGGGGGGCACAACCCTTTGTCTTCTTTTCTCCCCTTTTTCTGCATCTTTGGGAATTTCTTCTGCTTTCTGCTCTTGAGAAAAAGTTGATGCATTCACTGAGGAGCCCTGCTGGGGACTCCTGCCTTTTGTTTCTCTGCCCTGCACCTTCTCACACACCATTAATCACATCCCAGCGCCTGCAGCCCCAGCCCTGCCCGCGGCCACGGCGCTCGCAGCCTAACAAGTGCATTAGTGTAAATCAAGAGCCCTGTTTCAATTATCTAATAGGAGAATTATTGATCCCTTGCTCTCACTCTGAACGTTCAAATGTTCCAGTCGGAGGGAGACGAGATTTGTATATGCTAGAGAGAAAAAAAAAAAAAAAAAAGAATCTAAAGTGTGTTTTTATGTTTCAATTACATTGCACTTGGAGAGCTGTTGGGAGGTGCTTTTGTGGATGCTGTGGCTCTACAAAAAGGCTGGGGTAGGATTTTTGAATAAGGTCAGGATGGCAGGACTAGGAGGAATGGATGCAAATTGGAAGAGGGGAGATTCAGACTGGAGAGAGGAAAGAAATTCTTTCCTGTGAGGGTGGTGAGACACTGGAAGAATTTGCCCAGAGAGGTTGTGGATGCTTCCTCACTTTTATAGGTTAAACCCACAAGATTCAGGATGGCAGGACTAGGAATGATGGATGCAAATTGGAAGAGGGGAGACTTAGGCTGGAGAGAAGAGAGAAGCTCTTCATTGTGAGGGTGGTGAGACACTTGAAGAGGTTGTGGATGTCCCCTCAATCCCTGGAGGTGTTTAAGGCCAGGTTGGATGAGGCAATGAGCAACCTGGTGTGGTGGGAAATGTCCCTGCCCATGGCAGAGAGGTTGGAACTGGATGATCTTGAAGGTCCTTTCCAAACCATTCTCTGATTCTGCTGCTGGACCAGCTTATAGTCAGTGGATCTTGCAGAGAATAGGGCAGCAGATGACATCCATCCCTCTCCTCTTAAGATGCTGTGCAGGGAAGCCCAGGGCTTCATTTTCAGCTGAAAAGAGCAGCTGTTCCTCAAAATGCCAAATTTAGTTTAGGTATATTAAATCAAAACAAGTTTCTCCTCCTCCCTCTCCCTGCACTGTGGCTCCAGGAGCTGAGGGGGAGGAAGGAGATCTGTGCTGCTGGCAGACATGACACGAGTGTGAGGAGCCTCAGGCATCTCACTGCTGAGCCAAACATCCTGTAGGAGAGTTAATACAGAGCAGAGTTATTCTAAACCTCCTGGCTTTTAGTCCATTGTCCTTTGCTAACTGTGTAAAATGCAATTGAAGGATGTTCCTATTTCCCTTTGATATAAAACATGGGGCTGTTAGAGGAACTTAAAACCCATTCCCTGCTCCTCTCAGCACTTCTTTTTAAAGCAGCTCACTTCAGCTGTCAGTCCTCAGCTCCACTTTTAATTAAAATAGGTTTGTAGCCTTCCCTGACAAGCAAACATCTACAGTACGTTGCAAGCTATGGAGCAATCCTTCTCACTTTAAGAAGGATGCCAAATAAAACTGTCACTTGCTGCTTCTCCAGGAGTGATCTCTATATTTAAGAATAAATACACAAATAAAATTGTCACCTGGGAAGCTGTTGATAACCTTATTCTGGGACAGAGAGCTCAGATGAGACATAATGGCAGCTCTTTTTTTTTTTGCACACCCAAAAAAAATGCTGCTGGGGGTTTTGTGGCCCTTTTTGGGTTTTTTTTCCTCCAGGATATATAAATGTTGTGCTTTTTTTTTTTTCATTTACCTTGAGCTGATGAAATTTTTGGTGTAGTTAAATATGAATTTATTTTAAAAGCCCCAGATCCTCAAGTTATCTCTCCTGTAGCTCATGCCATGGTGTCACTGATGTGGGGCAGATGAGGGGTTCTGGGGTTTGTAGGAGCTTTGGGGACCCCCAAGCCCTGTGGGACCCCCTCCATGAGCCACAGGATGGAGAACACACCAAGAGTGGGGACATCCTAGGCTGGATTTTTTGTGGGGGATGTTCTTGGGGTGGGATTATGAGGGTTTCACTGACAGAGCAGGATTCCCTGGTTGGTGCAAGGTGCCTGATGAACCTGTCACTGCTTTCATGTTCTGTTTATTGAATACCTGAAAAAAAACTCAGAAAGCAAATAAGATTAACTCAAAACAAACATGTGGCTCAGAGGAGCAAAATCGTGCTGTGGGTTTATTACTGTCATCATTATTAATAAGTTTCTTTTCCTGCCCTGGCTGCTGCTTCTTGTGTATTTTTTTTTTCCTCTTTTTCTTTAGTATTTAAAGCTCTGAAAGCCTCCAGGTTAGGGCAAGCTAACCTTGACTCACCCTGTTTTGGGGATCAGGCTGGAACTAGATGATCTTGAAGATCCATTCCAACCTCAATCATTCTTTTATTCTATAAAATCATGGAATTCTTGCTGCTGGTGTTGGAAACTTGGTGCTGCAGGTGGGATGGATGTTAGGGGAGATGTTCAGCTTCATGCTGCTCCCAGTTCACAACCCTACAGGAGATCATTGCCCACCCCACTCCTGAGCAGAGAATCCTCTCCTGGGCTGCCAGTGCTGTAAATCTCTCCTTGCTGGAAGCACAAAGAGAGGGCAGAAGTTGTGTTTTCACTCCTTGCTTTAATTAGGAGGATGCTTTTGATGAGCTGAAGGAGAAAAAGCAAGCTGTGTCCACTGAAATTAATCTCTCCCTCTAAAAAAAAAATCTGCTCTTGTGCAAACTTTGGGTGTTCTTGTCTGAGCTGGGACAACCTCAACCATTCTTTTATTCTATAAAATCATGGAATTCTTGCTGCTGGGGTTGAAAACTTGGTGCTGCAGGTGGGATGGATGTTAGGGGAGATGTTCAGCTTCATGCTGCTCCCAGTTCACAACCCTACAGGAGATCATTGCCCACCCCACTCCTGAGCAGAGAATCCTCTCCTGGGCTGCCAGTGCTGTAAATCTCTCCTTGCTGGAAGCACAAAGAGAGGGCAGAAGTTGTGTTTTCACTCCTTGCTTTAATTAGGAGGATGCTTTTGATGAGCTGAAGGAGAAAAAGCAAGCTGTGTCCACTGAAATTAATCTCTCCCTCTAAAAAAAAATCTGCTCTTGTGCAAACTTTGGGTGTTCTTGTCTGAGCTGGGACGTGGGCAGTGGAGTGAAAGAAATCAGTTCTCCTCCTGGCTCTAATCATGGCCAGTGGGAAATTAAGCTGTCACTAATCTGCATGTCTAAGTGCAGGTTAGGCTGTTTGCTGAGGCAATTTGGAGAAAAACCTGGTTCTTCTCCATCCCTTTCACTTGAACCAGACCTCCCTGGCCATAAAACACAGGAGGGCAAGCTGGGAGGTGACACAGTGGCATCGAGGAGGTAGGAAGGAGGAGGAGAGAAGTAGGGCATGTAATAGCAACATAAACTGCTATGAATCAAGAAGCTATTTATGAGCCATTTACTTGACTTAGCCCTAAAAATAGCTGGGGCTGGGCGTGAAAACAGGTCTGTGATTGAAATCAAGCCCTAGACATGATGTAATGGGGAAGGAGGGGGGGTGCAGAGATGGTTTGCAATCAGTTTTTTCTATAAATAGACCCATGGATGGGGCAAAAGATTTGGGTTTTCCCACTATGTGATGAAATGTGCCTGGTGGGTTTCCAAAGGGCTTCCAAAGGACCCTGCTCTTGCTTGCTCAGCAAAGGTGGGGTGATAAGGGCTGACACCATCCTCTCAACTTGTTTTTCTTTCAAATATGTTTGAAATCAAAGCAGCTCAACCTCCCCCCCATCTACCTGGGGACGGGGAGAGGGAGCACAGGCTGAGCCCAGCTTCTGCCACGCGAGATGGGATTTATGACTTGTGACCATTTTTCAAGTTGGAATCATTGATTTTTATATTCTTTTTTTTTTTTCCTTTCTTTCTTCAGTACCCTTTTCTTCTCTTTGAAATGCAATAAATTGCCTGGAGCACCTGCTTTCTCAGGGATCCAAGGCCATTCCCCTTGTGGGGCTGGACAGGGGGGGTTGTGTGCTGGGGAGCAGGAGGGTTTGCAGCCAGAAGAGGATGGAGATGGTTCTGTGCTGGAGCTGCAGAGAAAAAAGGGGGCCATTTTAATAAAAATAATAAAATTTAGCTTTTCTCCTTATGGCAGCCCTATTTTCCCTGTGGTGTTTCATGATCCACCAGGAAGGAAACCCATTCTTTGTTTCTGAGTTCTTAGGTAAAGCCAAAGCAGTTCTTTTTTTTTTATGCCATGTTAATATACAAAAGGAAATAAGTTTTTCCTATGCAGATTTTGGCCCCAAAAGTGCTGTTTTGATAATTTTGTGGAAGGTTGCAGGAAGTTCTGTGGGTAGGCTCTGAAAGCATGAAGGATGAGATGAGTTATAATCCTTCATACTTGAAGAATGTAGGCTAATACTGCTCACTCCTGAAAGAGCTAAACCCTCTGTGCTGAGCTAGTCACTGCTTTTGGATCTCTTTGTGAACATTCCCTTGCAATTACTCAACTCTATTGCAGTTTTTTCAAACATCTTTTAGATCCCCAAAGAGAAATGCTGTTTATCACCTCTAATTTCCACAACTGGCTCTGAAAACTAATTAGTAAAATAGACTGTACCATATGCTTCCTTAGGATGTGCTCCTGCTCTAACTATTTATATTTTAAGATGATTTTTTCTTTTATTTTTTCCCCCCCTCCTTTGTAAAATTGCTATTGCTTCTAAAATGACTTGATTCTACCTATTGTTGTTTTATAGCAGAGTCGTGTTCCTCTCCTTCTGTATCTGCATCTCTTTCTTGGCAGAAAGATTACCTGAGAGGAAGGGAACATAAAACAAAACTTAATCCTTGTCAGTCTTTCTGCACAGAGGAACAATGGTTTTATATTCCTGGGGCAACGATTACTGGGAAACATTGCAGAGTTTGCAGGTAAGAAAGTAAAAAGCTGTTCACTTTACAGAACAGGGACATGAATTCCCCACGGAGAGGGGGAAGGAAGATGAGACTTGACTCCCTCTGCCCCCTGCACACAGGGATGTTGCTGATCCATGGAGCCCTCAACAGAAAAAGGACATTGAGCTGTTGGAGTGGGTGCAGAAGAGGACACAAAGGTGATGAGAGGGCTGGAGAACCTCCCTTCTGAGGACAGGATGAAGGAGTTGGGGTTGTTCAGCCTGGAGAAGGCTCAGGGGGGACCTCAGAGGAGCTTCTCAATACCTGAAGGGGGCTCCAGAAAGGCTGGGGGAGGACTTTTTAATAGGATATGTAATGGAAGGACTAGGAGGAATGGATGCAAATTGGAAGAGGGGAGATTTAGGCTGGTGAGAAGAAAGAAGTTCTTTGCTGTGAGGGTGGTGAGACACTGGAAGAGGTTTCCCAGAGAGGTTGTGGATGCCCCCTCAATCCCTGGAGGTGTTTAAGGCCAGGCTGGATGAGGCACTGAGCAACCTGGTGTGGTGGGAGGTGTCCCTGCCCATGGAAGGGGGTCGGAACTAGATGATCTTTAATCCAACCCAGATGATTCTATGATTCTATGAAGAGCTTAGAGCTGCTGTACTTCAGCCTGTTCTGCTGGACTGAGCAAAACTGGTGAATTTTTAGTGAATCTTGACTCCTCCTTGATGCTTTTGCTGTGTTGAGGAATATTTTAGCAGATGAGAAGATGGAAAATCTCAGCAATGCTCCATGTTTCCCTTAATATTCTGCTTTAAATTTTCCATTCCTCATTTTCACATTATTATTCCTGTTTATATGCCGAAGAACTCTTCCTCCCTGCTGTTCCGTGCCCTCATTGCGTCTGCTTGCTGGAAGAAGGGCTCTCCTCGAGAGCACAACATTGTCCTTAAAATCAACTCAGGGAGGAAAACTTTTTAATCCTGGTTTGCGCTGGCTGGATGGGCAGCATTTCCTTGAGTGAAGGAGTTGACTCCATCAAGTTGTGGTTTCATAAAATCATAGAATGGTTTGGGTTGGAAGGGACCTTCAAGATCATCAAGTTCCAACCCCCCTTCCATGGGCAGGGACACCTCCCACCACACCAGGTTGCTCAGTTCCTCATCCAGCCTGGTCTTAAACACCTCCAGGGATTGAGGGGGCATCCACAACCTCTCTGGGAAACCTCTTCCAGTGTCTCACCACCCTCACAAGGGAAGAACTTCTTCTTATCTTCACCCTAAATCTCCCCTCTTCCAATTTACATCCATTCCTCCTAGTCCTACCATCCCATATCCTATTAAAAAGTCCTTCCCCAGCCTTTCTGGAGCCCCCTTCAGGAATTAAGAAGCTCCTCTGAGGTCCCCCCTGAGCCTTCTCCAGGCTGAACAACCCCAACTCCTTCAGCCTGTCCTCAGAAGGGAGGTTCTCCAGCCCCCTCATCACTTCTCTGTCCTCTTCTGCACCCACTCCAACAGCTCAATGTCCTTTTTCTGTTGAGGGCTCCATGGATCAGCAACATCCCTGTGTGCAGGGAACAGGGGGAGTCAAGTCTCATCTTCCTTTCCCCTNCATCACTTCTGTGTCCTCTTCTGCACCCACTCCAACAGCTCAATGTCCTTTTTCTGTTGAGGGCTCCATGGATCAGCAACATCCCTGTGTGCAGGGAACAGGGGGAGTCAAGTCTCATCTTCCTTTCCCCTCTCTGTGGGGAATTCATGTCATGGGCAACCTCTTCCAGTGTCTCACCACTCTCACAGCAAAGAATTACTTCCTTCTCTCCAGCCTAAATCTCCCCTCTTCCAATTTGCATCCATCACTCCTCGTCCTTCCATCACATATCCTATTAAAAACTCCTCCCCCAGCCTTTCTGTAGTCCCCTTCAGGTACTGAGAAGCTCCTCTGAGGTCCGCCCTGAGCCTTCTCTTCTCCAGGCTGAACAACCCCAACTTCTTCAGCCTGTCCTCTGCTCCAGCCCTCCTATTGACTGTTAACATCAGAGAAAATTGAAGCAGTGTCTGAGGGTTGGCTAAAAACCCATCTGTGCGATGGATGCTCTCTCCACTCCCAGATGCCAAAGACCTCTAGACCCCAGGTTTCCCTCAAGCTCGTGAGATTCTCATCAAGCCAACACAGGGCTGTGCTTGCCAAATGTCAAAGTCTCAGTAGAAGAAAGGCACAAAATTCTTCTGGTTAGATCCTGCCCTTCTTCATTCCTTCTCTTTGACACCCCCTGCCTTGGTGGCAGAAAAGCCAGTACCAGGGAGCTGCTCCTTGGCTTTGTGGATATAAATACAGATTCCTCCTCCTGTTTTCCACTCCTTACTTCTTTTTCTGTCCCATTCAACGGAACAAAAGGAGTTTTCAGCTTTCTAAGCTTGGAATTTAAGAAGTTTTTGCTCAGTGGTGGCATTGCTGATTCTTTTTTATTTTTTACACCCCCTCCCTTTGCATCAAAAATAGCTTTTCCTTTTACCTGCAGCCACCAAGGGGAAGGTGGGGAGAGAACTGCAATGACAGCAAAAGCTGGAGGAGGTTGAACTTGCATGCATGAGGTGGTGTTTGAAGTGATTTCATAGTTGGGGCTCCCTGGCAGTCATCCCACAGCATCAATAAGGTCTGGCTGACTCTCTGCTTAGTGTTTCTCCTTAGCTGGAGGCAGAGCAGGGCACCAGGTCCCCAGGGCTGGCTGGGAGATGGATAATTCCCCTCTCCCCCTGCCTCTCCAGCTGGCTTCCATCACCCCATAGAATATATATGGGATGAGAGGCATCCCTGGCTCAAGGGAGCAGGGAGGATTTATGGCCAGAAGACAGCCTTTAGTACAGATGTGCAGGGCAGGAGCTCTCAGCTGCCAGGCAAACCTCTGGAGATATACATCATAGGAGAAAGTTGTCAGCAATTAATTTTCAGAGGGCTAAACTTGGCCCGTTTTTATAATAGAAGAGGGAGGCTGAGGGACCACAGAGAGAATAAATCTTCTGGGCTCGAGGGGAGGTTTTTTAGCTACTTTACAGAGCGAGTGTGAGTGCTTCTTCCCCTTTGCAACAGGTGAAAGAGATGGGTTTGAACAAATATTCTTAAACGAGCAAGAAAGATGCCCCAAAGAAAGGTGCCAGACACTGAGATAAAGCTCTGGATGTTGCTGTGGGTGATGCTTGGGGGGGTTCAATAGAGAAGAACTTCTTTTCCTTTTTTCTCCCCTAGTTATGGTGGGTGAATATGGGAATTTTGCTGACAGGGTTGGAACTTTGGTAAAACTAATTTTTTTAGGGTGATTGTGGGCATGTAATTGCTTTCAGAGGAGAGCCAGGAAGAAGGTGGAGCAACTCCTTTCTGAGGACAGGCTGAAGGAGTTGGGGTTGTTGAGGATGGAGAGGAGAAGGCTCAGGGGGGACCTCTGAGTAAGTTCTCAGTACCTAAAGGGGGTACAGAAAGACTGGGGAGGACTCTTTAATGGATACACAATGGCAGGACTAGAAGGAATGGATGCAAATTGGAAGAGGGGAGCTTTAAGCAGGAGAGAAGAAAGAAGTTCTCTGCTGTGAGGGTGATGAGACACTGGAACAGGTTGCCCAGGGAGGTTGTGGATGCCCCCTCAATCCCTGGAGGTGTTTAAGGCCAGGCTGGATGAGACGTTGAGCAACCTGGTGTGGTGGGAGGTGTCCCTGCCCATGGCAGAGGGATTGGAACTAGATGATCTTGAAGGTCCCTTCCAACCCAAACCATTCTATGATTCTTTGCAGCTTAGTTCACCTGCCAGCCACTGGCTTCAGTGGGGGACCCAGTCTCTTTGGTGCAGGGATGGACACAGGGCTGATTTATTGGTGGCTCATGGTTGTAGCTGAATCAATAATGTTTTAATGAGCTGGTGTTAGGAAAGGATAGATTATATCTATCAACACAGGAAGGACATTGAGCATTGGAGAGGGTCCAGAGAAGGGCCACGAAGATGGTCAAAGGGCTGGAGCAATTGCCCTATGAAGAGAGGCTGAAGGAGTTGGGATTGTTCAGCCTGGAGAAGAGAAG
>VZTY01013638.1:6847-28051 GCA_013400935.1 Turnix velox
AAAAAGGATGGGGGGGGAGAAAGGGGGGGGTGGGAATGACGAGTTCCCGCATGGACTTGTGCCGGGGAAGATCGTATCGATGCAATCTTTCAGGCTGGGGAGAACAGCTGGGTTTGGAGTCAGACCGTTGCCTTTCACCCTTAATGACCCTGACCCGGCTGCATCTAGCCTCTAATTTTTTATTTNTCTCATTTTGTCCTGATCTTGAAGTCACAACACAGGTGTGGCACCTGCAGAGCCAAAGCTGTCTCCGGGAGGGTTGTTGACTGTGTGTTTTGAGTCCTTTGTGTGTCTCTGGTGGATGAGAGAGTTAATAAAGCCTCACTGTTGAACGTGCCTTGACCAGAAATAGCATCCCCTCCGTGCCATGGTCTGCAAGGCCAACTTGTCAAGAGCAGGCAAGTTGGTCAATAAACGCTCTGAGAGGCTCCCTTGGGACTTTTTGCACCAAAATGGAAACGCCTGTGTCCTTCAGACTTTCCTTCCTTGCCAAGTTGTTTTCTTCTCCCCACCCACCACCACATCTCCTTCACCTCGTCTCTCAAACCCTCTCCTTTTTGCTGTGTTTTTCCACAGGTGTCTTTTGAGCGTGACAGCAGGGAGAAAAAAAGGCAGTGTGGGGCCACAGGCAGTGTGACATAGGGGACTGATGGTTATCAACCCTAGCCTGTGGTTTTCTTAGGGGGTGTCCCTTTTGTTCTGGGTGACTTAGTGTTTGCCAGATAGCTGTGCAGCACAGGTGGGTTGGTATCCAGCAGCAACTGGTGCTTCTCTACCCACCATCAGACCCATCCCACCTGGGTGCTACCACCCCATCTCTAAGGTTTGACTCAAGTAGCTCTGTCAGGGTGACCAAGGTATCCCCATGTAGATATGGGGTGAAGAAAGGGCACAATAACCCTCTTGAGGCAATGAGGTGAGCAGGGCAGACATGGAGGTTTTGCAGGAGAAACAGACTTAGGTCTGATGGTGGCATCTTCCAGTCTTCAAGCAGGACCTGTTGCTCTCAGTCCTGTCCTGACACTGCTTAGCCTCACACTTGTTGGGGGTTTTGCTCTGTAACACTTTAAAAATATATTTTAAGAGCAAAACATTACTTAAAAAGCAACATGCCACCAGTTGGGACATTGGCTTGTTCTTCTGGAGAGTCACAACCTCCCAGCTCTGCTTGTGCTTCAGGGAAGAAGCAAGATGGTTGAGTGCTGTTTTCACCCCTCATGGGAACAGGGTCTTGAATAACCCCACCCCATTCTAATTACTGGATGCAGGAGTTAATTTTTCTTGCTTTTCCAATACACCACAGTCCTCTAGGGACCAGGGGGGACCTCATGGTAGCTTCTCAATACCTGAAGGGAGCCTACAGAGAGACTGGGGTAGGACTTTTCAATAGGATATGTAGCGGAAGGACTAGGAATAATGGATATAAATTGGAAGAAAGTAGATTTAGGCTGGATAGAGGAAAGAAATTCTTTATGGTGAGTGTGGTGAAACACTGGAACAGGTTGCCCAGAGAGGTTGTGGATGTCCCCTCTCTGGAGGTGTTTAAGGCCAGGCTGGACAAGGCAACCTGATGTAGTGGGAGATGTCCCTGCCTATGGCAGGGGGATTGGAACTCGATGATCTTAAAGGTCTCTTCTATCCCAAACTATTCTATGATTCTCAAAAAGCCTCTCCTTGAACTTAGGGTGAGGGTAAATTTGGGTGCAAGTGGGTCTGCTGGCTGGGCACATGTTCCCAAGCTGGCTGGCTGTACATCTGGGCCCCCCTCTCCATGTGAACAGGGTCAGCAGCTGGGAAACTGCAGCGAGCAAAGTGCCTCCCTGGTAATTCCCAGCTGCCGTTAAAGCGGCTTTAAAATAAATTCCCCTCCAAGAGCAATTCCAAGTATTTGAGGGTTTGAACTTTTCTGGAGAAAAGGAGGTTGGGAGCTGCTGGCTACTGAGCTGAGCCCTTGGCACGGTGGGGAAGAGCAGCTGGGAATTGCCCTGATTATCCCAACCTTTAGAAAAGACTTATTTTAGTGTATATTTTAATGTTTATTTACCAGCTGTCTCTGCAAGACAACAAAACAGAGCTCTGCTGGAGGCAACGCTTGTGTTAAACCAGGAAAGCAGGATGTTGAGCAGTGTCCTGGGATGCTGGTGGTGCTGGGGCTTGGTGGCCATCACCCTGCCCTCCTACCTGGCCTCCAGCACTTACCCTGTGGCTGGGTGCCCCTCGCTGTGCATTCCTCAGCCAACTCTGCTTGGTAACGTGGGCACAACAGAAAACAAACTTTGCACTGAGCCTTGGTCTCCCAGAGCCCCTGAAGCTTGCTTTTTTTTTTATTTAAAAAAAAAAAAAACAACTTTGGAGCAATGTGGTCTTTTTGCTTTTTTTTCTCATGCTCATGAAAATTCTCATACCAAACCAGTAACCTCCACTGCCCCCAGTTCTGTATTTTTTTAGGTGGCAGTGGGGGGCACTTAAGGGGAGGTTTGTGCAGCCCAGCTTCCCAACCTCTGTGTCCTCTCTTTGTCCCCTGCCAGTACCAAATTACACCATCACACTGGTGGGCAGAAAAACAAGGATTTTGGCTAAAAAAGGGGGGAGAAGTTTTCTCATTCACACTTCCCCATCCCAGAAATCTCTGGATATCCCTACACTGGTGCTCCCTAGAGTGATGCATCTCAGGGGTCATGGATGAGGATTTCCTCATGAGGCTGGGTACCCCCAGCTGGGGACAGACAAATCTTTTCTTGAAAGGACAGTGCTGGGCTCCTTCCTGTCCATGTCCCCTCTTTGGGGTCCTGCCAGTGTGGCCAGGTTGAATAAATGAACCCATGGTCTAGGTCACCTCCTACCACTCTCAGTGTCCCAAATGATGGGGATGCTGATGGCAGGGATGCATCTGGGCATGGAGATTGCTCTTCTGTGTGGGTCTTCAAAGGACTGGGGGGTAAATTGAGCCAGTTTAGGGTAAAACCAGCCTAGAAACCTGCTCCTTATTTCATGGTCTGGGTTACCTCCTACCCATCTCCTCTCACTGCCCCAAACAGTGGGGATGCTGATGGCAGGGGTGCATACACGCAGGGAGCTTGCACTCCTGGGTGGGTCTTGGAAGGCAAACTGAGCCACTTTGGTTTAAAACTACCCTAGAAACTCATTCCCAGTTCAAACACATTTATTTTGTGGGATCTGCTTTGCTGTGACATCTTCTTAATTAAGTTTCTGTGTCATGTAAATTTTAAAATACTTGTTTTCTTTGTGGATATGGAGGGAGGAAACAGATCTTGCTGCTTCTGAACAGGTAGGAAAACCTGCAAATTGCAAAGAGAGGTTTGCCACACGTAGATCCAAATTCCAATCCCAAGTGGCATCCTCCACCAGACCACACACTTAGTTCTCTTAGTCCTTTGGGATTTAATTTTTTTTTTAGTTCTCTTTTTTTTTTTTTTATCTCTTTCCCCCCTCTAAAACTAATCCCTCCAGCCCCTTAGGCTTTTCTGTTGTTGTTGTTGTTGCTCCTCTCAGAATTCCTTCTAATTTGCAGGCTGGCTGCCAGCATACAGCACGCTATAAAAAGGGGACTTGTTCTTCAAGCTTCTTGCCTCCAGTACGTGGCATTTGCACAAATAGCAACGTGCTTGACAAGTGGGTCCAATTTCCCCCCACCCCTTCCACCCCAAAATGCTGGTAGGACTCTTGAGGAGTAGAACCTCAAGGCCAGCTGAGTAGAATTAATTACACTGAGGGCCCTCAGCCCAAATCCCCACTGATGTATAAGCCCCATGGCAGCTGGAAAAATGGAGCCCTGGCTTTTTATTTCTTCCTCTGTGCAGCTCCCATCTCTCCAAGAGCCAGAGGATGTGGTTTTCATCCCCTCCATATCCCACCAGCACAGTGTGGCTCCCAAGTGGGATGCAAGCTAGGGCAGAAGACCCACATCCTGCAGAAGCCAGCCCCCCAGGGCAACCATTGGGGTTGTTTTTTTTGGTTTTGGGCTAGTCTGGAGGTCGATCCTCCTCTCCATGACAGGCAGCCACTATGCAAACCCCCTGCCAGCTTCCTTCTTAAAACTAATGAGCTGTTTGACCCTGGCAAGTCCTCCGGGAAAGCTGCTGCTGGAGCCTTGCTGGGATATAAACTGCTCTCCTTTCCAGCTTGGATTTATTTGTGGATGACTCGTACCCATTTGGCCCATTTCTTCTTGTACCCGTGCTGGCTTTTAGCTCAGATGGCTCTTTTCCCTGCTCTGGTATTTATCCTTTGGCAGGCTGGGCTGAGCACTGTGGCTCTGCCAAGCTAAATAAACCCATTTCTTCTGGTTGAGAATGGATGGAGGGGAGCGGAAGGGCACGGAGGCTTCACCATCATGGAATGGTTTGGGTTGGAAGGGACCATAAAGATCATTCAGTCCCAGCCCCCCTGGCATGGACAGGGACAACTCCCACCAGACCAAATTGCTCAGTCATAGAATCACAGAATAGAATCATAGAATGGTTTGGGTTGGAAGGGACCATAAAGATCATCCAGTCCCAGCCCCCCCTGCCATGGTCAGGGACAATTTCCACCAGACCAAGTTGCTCAAAGTCATAGAATCATAGAATGGTTTGAGTTGGAAGGCATCTTAAAGATCATCTAGTTCCAGCCTCCCTACCACAGGCACCTCCCATTAGATCAGGTTGCTCAGTCCCATGTCCAGCCTGACCTGAAACACCTCCAGAGGGGGCATCCAGCCTGGTCTTGATCCATCCTGGGGATGGAGATAGCTTCAGCAGCTCATGCCTCCAGCTCATCTCCTCGCTAACTGAGGAAAATCCATCATGCTTCCTACCCATATCCTCACCAGGACTGGTCCCAACCTGCAGAAGGACACCCTGAGAGCCCCATCCAATTGGAAGCAATCATCTGCTTTTATCTTCTCACTCTGTTCTGCCCTGGTGAGGGTGCATCTGTAATACTGTGTCCAGTTCTGGGCTCCCCAGATCAAGAACTACTGGAGATGGTACAGCAAAGGACCACAAAGATCTCTCCTATGAAGAAAGGCTGAGGGGCTTGGGTCTGGAAAAGAGAAGGCCAAGGAGGAAATCTTATCAATGCTTATAAATACTTAAAGGGTGAGTGTCAGGAGGATGGGGCCAGATTTTTTTCAGTGGTGCCCAGTGACAGGACAAGAGGTAAGGGACACAACTAGTGTCTAGAGTTCTATCTCAACATGAGGAGGAACTTCTTTACATGGAGGGTGCCAGAGCACTGAAACATGTTGCCCAGAGATGGGGGAGTCTCTAGCTGTGGGGACATTTTGACCTCACTAGGACATGTTGCCATGCAGCCTGTTGTAGGTGACCCTGCTCTGTCAGGGATTTGGACTTGAGCCATTAGATATCCCTTATAGATATCCCAGATATCCCTTCCAACCCCTATCATTCTGTGTTTCTCTGTGATTTGATTTCATTTGCAGTGCATTTTGGTGGAAGATGAGGGTTTTTTCCTACTTCAGCCCTCAGTAATGCCCTTTGCTTCCCTGTGGGTTGTCAACCTCAAATGGCAGCAGGACCACTCATGCTCCTGGTGGTGCTAATCTGCTAATCTCAGTCCTGCTCTTTCTGAACCAGAAGTTTCCTGTGCTCTTTGCTCAAAGGCTGAAGGGGATTTACAGCACTTAGGTTCAGAGTGCCTCCTGCCTTTCAGGAGTGTTGGATCATTTGAGATATAGCAATTCTTGATTTAAAACACTAATGAGGGGGGTTTGAAGCTTCGTGCATGAGACCTCTTTGCTTGGTGTGGTGGCTGGGACCCTGCTCCAGTCTAGGAAGAGCTGTGAGATGTTTGCTTTCTCGTCTAAGGGTAGGTACAGAGGTGGGGGTTGGTAACAGTATCACCCAAGTAACAGGTGATAAGACAAGTGGAAATGCTCTCAAGTTGTGCCAGGGGAAGTTTAGACTGGATATCAGGAAAAATTTTGACACTAAAATGGTTATCAAGCATTGGAAGAGGCTGCCCAGGGAAGAGGTCGAGGCACCATCCCTGGAGGTATTTAAGATATGGCCAGACAAAGAGCTTAGAGATATGGTTCTTGTCAGACTTGCATTGATGGTTGGTCGTGATGATCTTAAAGGTCCCTTCCAACCAACGTGATTTTATGATTTCTCAGCTCATGGATCTTATTTCCCCCACCATTTCTTTTCCCTGCTACATTCAACCTCTTTGCTGTGGATTTTCTTTGCAAGTGGATGTCTTTTTGCACTTCCTTTGAAAGTTCTGTGCTTACTTCTGCTGGGATTCTGGTTTGCCCATCCCAGCTTGGACCCTTGCCTTCTCCTTGGCATGCAGAGCCATCTTATACCTCTGGTGGCAAGGAAGATGCCCCAGGTGCCATCACTCATCAGCTCCTCACTTCCTCCAGATTTTTCTTTGTTTAGAAACCTATTTTTGTTTATTTTTTTTTCCACTCTGCCTAATCTAAACTGCATCAGCATGTGCCTGTTTCAGACAGGATCTTACGTTCCTCTGCAGAGTCCTTCCATCATGCCTCACCCTCATTAAGCCAGGCAGAAATTGGCATAATCAAGGAGGAGCTGGGCTCTGTGGTTATTAACAGGATTATTCTTATCTCTCACAGCTTCCAGTGAAGCTGCTGGGCTGGTACCACACAATTCCCCCTAACGCTCCCCTCCACTGCTGGGGAGAGTGATGCTAATCTGGCAGCAAGGATCAGCAGCAGATCCTGGGGAGAAACCAGCAGACCTTATCTCATCTTTCAACATTAAGTGGTTTCTTTTTTGCCTTTTTTTTTTTTCCTAGCTTCTCTTATCTTCTCCAGTTTTGGGCCCCTCACCACAATGAAAGACACTGAGGTGGTGGAATGTGTCCAGATAATGTCAATAAAGCTGGTGAGGGGTCTGGAGAACAAGAGTTATGAGGAGTGAATGAAGGAACTTGGGGTGTTCAGCCTGGAGAAGAGGGGGGTGAGGCTCTCTACAAGTGTCACAAAGGGGGTTGTTGAGAGGTGGGCACCAAACTCTTCTCCCAAGGGATAGGACAAGAGGAAATGGCATCAAGTTGCACCAGGGGAGGGTTAAACTGAATATTAGGAAGAATGTTTACACTAAAAGGATTGTTTTGCATTGGAAGAGGCTGCCCAGGGAAGTGATTGAGGCACCATCCCTGGAGGGATTTAATAGAGGGGTAGATACAGTGCTTAGAGATATGGTTTAATGATGATTCTTGTCAGAGTCAGGTTGATGATTGGATTTGATGATCTGAAAGGTCCTTTCCAACCAAGGTGACTGTATGATTCTGCAGGCCATGGCTGTTTAATACACCACACTGAGCATTAACTTCCCACCCTGAGTTTTTCTGAGCAGCCTGTGGGCCCCTTTTGCATTTGCAGCTTCATCCCTTGTCGATGTTATCGCTGCCTTTGCTTTTTTTTGCATCATGTTTTCTCACCATCTGAATCAGCATCTACAGCTCCCAGCCCTGGTGGTGGGTGCAGACAGGCGTTTTCTCCCTGCAGTCACTCTTCACCCTTTATCTCTCTCTGTTTATTTGGTTTCTCACTGTATTTAGAGCCAAGGGTGGTCAGTGTGTGTGTTTTGCAACCTCCTGCTCCTGTTACTCATTCCTGTAGAAATGAGGGGGGGAAGAACCACAAGCAATAAGGACCCCAATGTTTCAGGACTGGCTGTTTATTTGTCAAAGCTAGAAATGGGGTGGCTGAAGAGGATGAGAGGAAGTCCTTGGTGCAAGCATCCCTCAATTAAATACAGCCTTGCTGAAGTTAAAACTGTGGGGGGCACAGCTGTAGCAGCTAGACTGTGGGTTGTCCTCCTGCAGTATTTTTTTTGTGGAGGTGTTAATCACTCCCATAACATCTTTGTTTGGACTTCTGCACCTCATTTTTGGACACACCAGACGGTTTTTTTGTGTTGTGCTTGTTTGGTGCTGGGGTTGGAGAAGTGATGCCCATCTCCCTGGCATCATGGCACCCCTTATAGTGAAACTGCATGTGGCTGGTGGCAAGTGGGTGACTATAAACCAGCCCTTGGGCTGGCAAGGAGGCTGAGACTTGCCATTAGATGCTGGTAGAGAGGATGAGGAGCAGCAGAGTGGCTCACACACCAAAGCCAGAGATGCTCCCAAGCCCAAAAATGGATGAAAATGAATGCCTAGATCATTCAAGAGGGTTCAAGGACCACTTGAGATCTTCTCACTCGGAAGTAGCAATTACCAAACGAAAGGGAATGTCCTCCACCAGGCCATCTTGGACCATCTGTTTGCAGTTTAGTGTGTGCATTTGGGGAAGCATGGGGATGGCTGCTGGCTGGGTGGATGGCAGGGCAAGGCTGAGGGTGTCCTTCAGGGGATACAGCTGGTGGCTTACAAAATGCATTTTGACAACAGGAGGGATTTCCACATCTCTCCTGCTTTTCAGACTGCCTCGCCTATAGCTTTCCAAAGCTGGGCACCAGCCAGATTTCTGTTTGTGGGAGGGTGAGGGGCTGTCTCCACACAAAGCAGTGAGCAGAGGAGATGCAAACACTATTTTCTCTTTCTATTTTGCCTCTGCTTGCTACAGAGGAGGTGCTGGCATGTAATTAACACCAGCTTTAATCCAGCCAGACCAACTGTCTTTCTGGCAAACAGAACTACAATAGGAGCCAAAGGTTATTGCATGCCCTAAATAAAACCATTACATCCCTGGGGCCTCAACCAAGCCCAGTCTGCAAAGCATCCAGGACTGGCTTGGTTCAGTTTTCCTGAGCCCAGAAGACTTGTTTGGGTGGCAGTGATCCGTAGCTTTACTTTTTTCTACCTTAGCTTCCCCTAGCAAAGCCACCTGCATGCTTGTGGCCACTGTGATACCTGCCTGGAGCAACACATCTGGCCAACGTTAGCCAGTTTGCCACAGGATGCACTTGGTTTGGATTTTTTTTTTGCTAAAATTATTAGAGCTTTAATGGGAAGTGGGTGGATGAAGTCATGCCACAGGGATGCACACCACAAACAGGCTCAGCCCAGTGCACAGCTATGATCAGCATGAGGTCAGTGGGATGGATGGAGATGAGAGCATTGCACTCCTAATCTGAGGGTCAGGGGTTCAAGTCCCCGTCCAGGTATGAGGCTTGTCAGAGTTGGGCTGATGGACTAGATGATCTGAAAGGTCCCTTCCAACCTAGATGACTATGACTATGTGTGGTCTCACTTGGCTTGGAGGAGCCACCCAGGAACCTGTGCTTCCTTCCCACCAGGTTTTCCTTCCACCTCCTGCTCTGAACAGGGGTTTACTCCGAAACCAAGAGAATTTGACTTTCTATCCCTGAGCAAATACAACCCCAAGTGATGCAAAGGTGTGTCCTCACCCAAATCTCAATAGGAGGCAAATATTGCATCACTCTGAGCTTGCTGTCATCCTTTGCCCCAATCTGAGAAGCCAAGTCCATCCTGCTGCAGGGACAAGCCAGGCCAGGGAGGAGATACATGGTGGGAAAGGCTTTCTCCACACCACCCCATTTAATTACCAGTGTTCTCAGTGTTTGTGCTGTGATGGATGGTGATGGACCCTTTTCCATCCCCCATGCAAGGCTGCTCTGGCCACTGGTGTCCCCACAGAGCTGCCAATGGGGAGGAACCAGGTTTCACAACCCATCTTTCCAAGCTCCCACAAGATTTCTGGAGGGAGAGGAATGTACCAGAGAAAACATCCCAACTGCTGTTGAAAGGCACAGCTTTTCAGGACACCCATTCTCCCAGCACAGCAGGCACCCTCTGATCCCTGTGTCACCTCGCTGTGTCACCCTGTGGTGGCTTTACCCTCATGGCCTGCCCTTCATGTGCAAATAATTGCTGTTGTGATAAGCAAGCTCTTTGATGAAGAAACTCTTTGCTTTTCCCTCATCATGCTCTTGAGGCAGAGCTCAGTCACTTTCTGTCTGCATGATAAATCTCCAGGATGCACCCTCCATGCAAGGCAGGAGTAATTGTCCTGCCAGATGCTTCTTCTGTCCAGTTGAAGAGCCCACCAGCCAGTTGCAACATCTCTAAATCATTTTCCAGGAGAGCCCAGGCAGCTCAACCTCATTTTGTCAACCCTTTTGAATCCGGGTAAAGATTCCTGGGCTACCTGGAGCAGAAACATCTGTGAGCTGCTACAAACCACTGCAAAAGGTGTATCCAACAGGTCTTGAGAGGAAGATGAAGAAATCTTCATCTCTTGATCCTTGCTAGCAAAGGTTAAGATAGTCCATTTTCTTGGCCCCGCTCTTTGCATCTGCTGTTGCTTCCAGATGGTTGGAACATCAGATGAGATGTGGTCCTAGGTGATGTAATGTAGGCCCCTGGGGGAGCTTGAACTGGTTTGGTATTGAGTCACCTCCTGGGTGATGGCACATGGAAAGTAGGGATGCCTTTCTATCGTGATGGGTCTTCTTTCATCATCCATCATTCCATCATCTCCTCTGCATCATCCCAGCCCATCTGTTTTGCCTCCAGCAAGAAGTAAGTTCTCTGTGGAAGATCTTGTTGCATCTGTGGTTGATGGCTGGGTCATTGCACTCACCTTGATTTCTCTCCCAGGCTAGTTCCAATCCTCTTGCACTCTCTCAGGCAGCTTTGGCAGGTCTCTGCTTTTCTAATCCAACGTTGGGGATCCCCAACCGCAACCATAAAGCCTTTAGAGAGCGGTTAGAGAGTGGTTGCTCTCTTTACATGTCTCTTCATTGCCAGAAGCTGATAGGTGGACAGGTCCTCCACAAATGAACTTCTCAAGGGCAAGGAGTCAAAATATCCCAGGGCTTGTTTGGCAGAAGAAGTTTAACCAGCGTGAAGTCTGTGAATTGCTGCTTGACCTGACTTCTGTTGACAAAATATGGTGTTATTAATTGGAGTTGCAGGCAAACTGCCTGGGGGGATTTAGAAGCAGCTTGTGTATCACAAGAGCTGTTATCTCCCTGGGAGAAGATCTGGCAGGAGATGCACCAAGGGTTGTTGCCATGGTTTGAAGTTCTGTTGCTGAGGATGTGGTGTATAGGGGGTCCTGGTCTCCACAATGACCATGGGAACATGAGGATTCTCCAACAGTGGAGCTGTGGCACTCAGAGAAGGACAGAAGGAGCCCACCAAGAAGCCAGACAGCAGGTGACTCCTTTACAGTAAGCTCAAACAGTCCATATTGATGTGTGTCTGGTTATCCTTAAGGGAAACAAAATCTTTTTCAGGAAATTTCTGTTCTACTTACAAAATGAAAAATCTGTCTGGAGAGCAGCTTGGTGGAAAAAGGAGGTCCTGGTGGAGTAAGTCCTTTTTAAATATCCACAAAGGTTTTGAAATTTTTTTAAGCCTGACTTTTGCAAATTAGTGGTTTGTGGCTCAGCTTACATGGTCCTGGTGTCTTCTCAGCAAATGTAGCAGAACAGTCTTTCCCCTTTTTCTATTCATCTTGCAACCTGTGGAGTGAGACCCCTTGCCATCAACCCAACAGCATGCAGAAGGGCTCAGCCAGAACCCATGAGTGACAATGGGGTGACCAGCAACCCTCCAGGCCATCCCTCCCCCTGCCTACCTGCCTTTCTCCTCCCACCATGTTCCCTTGGGATGTGCTGCAGCAACTCACCAGTGATGACCTGGAGTGGTGACACTGGGAGGAACATCCCTTGAGTTCCTCCCAGTTCCTTGAGGGGGGGCTGATAAAAAAACCTTTCCCATCTCTCCTTTAGCCCTTTTAGGTACTAGGAGGGGACCTAAGGTCTCTCCAGAGCCTTCTCTCCTCCAAGCTCAACAGTCCCATATAGAATCATAGAGCAGTTTGGGTTGGAAGGGATCTTAAAGATCATCTAGTTCCAACCCCCCTGCCATAGCCTTTTCCAGCTTGGCCTTAAACACCCCCAGAGAAGGAACATCCACAAACTCTCTGGGCAACATGTTCAAGTGTTTCACCACCCTCACAGTGAAGAAATTCTTTCTTATATCCAGCCTGGAATCTCCCCTTTTCCAATTTACATCCATTGTTCCTAATCATTCCATCACATATCCTATTAAAAAGTCCTACCCCAGCCTTTCTGTAGTCCCCCTTCAGGTATTGAGAAGCTACTCTGAGGTCCCCCCTAAGCCTTCTCTTCTCCAGGCTGAACAACCCCAACTCCTTCACCCTGTCCTCATAAGGGAGGTGCTCCATCCCTTTGATCATCTATGTGTCCTCTTCTGGACAAGCTCCAACAGCTCCATGTGATTTTTATGTTGAGGGCCATGCAAAGGTAGCCTTTAAGAACCATCAAGAAGATCCATACTCCTGTTCCTTTTACACAGCCTCTTGGCAGGGTCTTGCCAAGGGTGAAGTGGCTGCAGGGGTGGAGCAGTCAGTCCATCAGGCAGGAATTCGGAGCAGCTTGACCGTTCTCTGCAGAGGAGCCATGGCAAGGAGCCCACGTTTCACAAGTGGGGTTTTCCCATCAGGCTCTCCAGCTGCTATAAATAACAGGAAATGTTTTGTCACTTTCTGCTCCGGAGGATGCCAGGAGCTGGATTCTATGGTCTTCAGAACTTTAATGAGGTTGGAGATTTATGCAGTATACCCATAAGTCCCTCGGGGCTGCCTGCCTGGGCTTGTTTGGTTTTTTTGATGGAGAAGAAGAAAGAAATAATAGAGAAAAGGAAGAAATAGACATGAGAAAGAAATTATTTATTGTGAGGGCTGTGAGACGCTAGAACAGGTTGCCCAGAGAGGTTGTGGATGCCTCTCTGGAGGCGTTTAAGGCCAGGCTGGATGAAGCCCTGAGCAACCTGGCCTAGTGGGAGGTGTCCCTGCCCATGGCAAGGGGGTTGGAACTACGTGATCTTTAAGGTCCCTTTCAACCCAAACTATTCTATGACTCTGTCTTGAACCCCAGCTTTTGACAATGTTAACATTAGCAAACTTTTATCAGGTGTCAGGTCCTGGTAAATCCTCCACCTGCTCTTCCAGCTCCAAGGTGGGATGTTAATTATTGTATCACTGCTTACAAGATGTTTGAACCACCTTCTGTCTGCAGTAGGATGAGCTTCCACCATGAATCCTGGGACGAATGTGGGAACATTTGCAGCTGGTCTTGTGGGATTGCTAGGATCTTATCTTGCAGCTTGCCTGACCTGTCAGCACTTGGTATTCTACTTACAGTGGGCAAATCCCTAAAGTTTTCCCTTTGTCTCCTCCATCAAGGAAGCTGGTCCTTCCTGAATCATAAAATCATAGAATGTGTTGGGTTGGAATGGACCTTCAAAGGCCATGTAGTCCAACCCTTCTGCAGTGAGCAGTGACATCTTGCACTAGATGAGGGTGCTCAGAGCTTCATCAAGCCTGGCCTTGAATGTCTCCAGGGTTGGAGCCTCCACCATCTCTCTGGGTAACCTCTTCTAATGTCTCACCACCTTCATGGTGAAGATCTTGAGGATCATAAATACAACTTTGAGGTCATATTATTTCCCACTGGGCATCCCCAGTTTTTCTTCTCATGGTCTACCTGTCTTCTGCTTGCAGCAGGATGGAAAACCCAACAAATCAGGGGGGAAGATCCAGCCCCAGGAGCTTGCTCAGTCTTCTTGAGAGCTTTCCTGGGTTGTGGAGTGCAGTTCCATGCTGCCTGTCACCCCATCAGCCATGTGGTGAGGAGACACAGCCACTGTCTGCTGCCTTTCCCATTTCCCCAGCAGATCCAGGAATGCTTTGATGTCTGATCTCCCAGCACTGGGATTAGCCACCAGTGAGAGCCTGCCGCCACCTCCAAATAAATCTCCTAAACACAGGCAAACCCCACACAGAGGAGTCCCAGCATTCCCTTCTTGTGAAATAAGGGTTAAAAATAGTTTCTCCCCCTTGCACCTGCCCCTTTGGAGGCAAAACTGTGTTTTATTTTTACATCCCGGGTTTCCCAGTGATTGGCTCCTCTCCTGGAGCATAGAGGATGTGGAGAAAAGGGAAAATAACCCATCTCAGCAGTGGGGAACATGGAAAGTGCCTGCTGTACACATGGGTTGGAAGCAACCCATCCCACCCTGCCCTCTCCTTCCTATAAGGAGAATTATGGGGAGTTGGAACTTGATGATCTTTAAGGTCCCTTCCAACCCAAACTATTCTATGATTCTATAAATCTCTGCTTCCAAACCAAGGCAAAAATACAGCTCCTTTGGAAAAACACCCCATTTTGATCCCCCTTTTTCAATTTTTATTTTTTTAGACACTCCTTCAAGGGAATGCAAAAGCTGAAAATGGAATTGTGTGTGTTTGTGAGAGTGCTATATCTGCCTCTCAAGGTATCTTTTGGGTTTAATTTAGCATCCTCCATCCAGCTCTGTGAAGTGGTTCGGCCACAATGAAGTGGTTTCAAGGAGACTCAGCTATTTTTTTTTTTGTGAAAGCCTGTGTGTTTACATTTCATAAGCTTATTTTAAAACATGTGTGTATCCAAGGACAGGCTTATTTATAAGGCAGAATAGCCTGCTGTGTCCTTACCTGACTTTAGTGTCAAAGGAAGCAGCCTATTTTTTCTCCAGCTTTTAACCAGCACAATTTAGAATAAAATAACTGGTTTGCCAATCTGCCCAGGAGGAGGTCAGGGCAAGGTCCTGTTTTCTGACTGTAAAAAAGCTATTTTGCTTATTTATGGAGCTGTCATTTTAGGTTAATCTGTTAATAACAGTTATAGGTAAAAAAAAAAAAAAAAAATCTCTTTATTTCTATTCCCTAGAGCCCTACAAGCTTGCATTGCCAAAATCCCAAATTACCCAGGTTTCCCACCAAACAGCATTTGGGAACTTTCCATCAGTAAAATAGGATGTTTTTGGGTGACCCTTTCAGCCCTGGTCTTGGCAAGGCTTCAAATCCCATAGGGAAATACATAAGAAAGCCTTTTTGAGGGGGGATCTTGGCATCTTGGGAGAAAAATCGGCATTTCCTCTTCTCCCAGGATTTTATTCTTGGGTTTAGCTATATGAACAGTGGCAAGAAGGTGAGGAGCACCTTAAAGTGTTGAAGAAAAGCTGCAGGTGAATGTTGAAGTATGGTGAGTGGTTCAGTGTGGACCTTGATTGCAGGACAGGAAGAGCAAGGAGAAGTCCCAAGTTGATGCTAATTTATGTGGAATCCAAGTGAAGCTTTGACTATAGGATACACAACTATCATGCACAAAGAAGTAAAAAGCCCAGAAGTGTTTTTTGTGCTTATGCTTGGAGATGTTTTCTGCTTCTAGCAAGCTTCCATGAAGCACATGGTTCTGGTGGGTATGGAGATGAAAACCTAGGAGGTAGGGAGTTGAGCAGATGGCCATTTATACCTAGGAAAAGAGCTGAAGCAGACGTGGTGTGAGGGCTGGTTTTCCATCCAGCAGAGCTGTAAACCAAAGACCTGACCACTGGTGGTTATTTAAAGAGTCCCACAGCTCTTCCTGCAGTGAGAAGGTGCTTGGCCCATGTTCAGGCTGGGCTACTGCTCTCTCCAAAGTCAAATAAACAGCAGCCACTTGAACTTTCCACCTTGCAGTCTTGGCTTGGATGCTTCATCCCCAGGCCATGAGCAGACACTGCACTTCAGACAGGCTTTTGCAAACAAGGTTTTTGAGGTGGCAATGGCATTTTGGGGTTGAGGGATGCTTTTCCCATCACGTGAAGGACTTCATGGGATGAATCTGGTGGTGCTTAGGGTGGAGAGAGGACATCTGGAAGAGGAGGTGTGGGTCTGTGTCCTTTGCTGACTTGGGCAGGGCAAAGAGAGGTAATTATATCCTTTAACACCAATATATGTACTTAAGATGCTGGATTTCCTGGGAGGAGCACAATCCAAGTAGCCAAGACTGGGAATTACATCTGTCCATCAGGGCATGGTGGATATATGTGGTGACCTATCTGCAGGGTGTATAGGAAAGTCAAGAGAGGTACTGGAAAGCCCATCCCTAGAGCCATTAAAGGCCAAGCTTGATAAAGCTTTGAGTACACGATGCCCCTGCTCACTGCAGGAGGTTGGACTAGATGATCTTTGAAGGTCTCTTCCAACTCCATGATTCTAAGGATCCAAGGCTTTGATGGTGAGATGCCCATGGTGATGCTGGAAGGTGGTCCCTTCCAACCTCAACCTTTCTGAAATGACAGAATTCACCTGTATGGATTGTGGTGCTTTTGCAAAGTAAAATTCTTTATGGTGAGGGTGGTGAGACACTTGAAGAGGTTGCCCAGAGAGGTTGTGGATGCCCTCTTCCTGGAGGTGTATAAGGCCAGGCTGGAGAAGGCACTGAGCAACCTCATACAGTAGGAGGTGTCCCTGCCTATGGCAAAGGGGTTAGAATTAGAGGATCTTTAAGGTCCCTCCCACCCCAAACTATTCTATGTTTAAGTGGTGCATGTCTCTCCATGGCCTGAGATGTTTCAGCAACTCAGAAGAACCCTGCAATGTATGCTCCTTCCTCACATCCAGCAGCAGCCCCTCAGCCTGGGAACTTTTGCAAGACTTGGCAGTGGGGGCTGTTGCAGGAGTGTTTTTCACACAGGGCCCAAAAATATTGGTGCAGCATCAGCCTGAAGCACGGGGTCAGGTCCCTCAGAAATCAGACTGTTGATGGTCAAGCTTGAGTGCGTTCAAATGTTTCATCTTGATTTTCTTGGACCACAAAGTTTCTGAGGGAGCCAAAAAAACTGGCCACACACTCCTTGTTGACTTTGCAGAGTAGAAATACAGCCAGGCTCAGCAGAAGAGGGAAGCTGGGGTTCTTGTATTGGTGTAGCAGAAGAGAGAAAAAATTAAAAGAATCATAGAATAGTTTGGGTTGGAAGGAAACTTAAAGATCATTGAGTTCCACCCCCCCTGCCTTAGGCACTATGGCACTAGACCTGCCACTAGACCAGGTTGCTCAATGCCTCATCCAGCCTGGCCTTAAACACCTTGAGAGGGGGCATCCACAACCTCTCTGGGCAATCTGTTCTAGTGTTACACTACTATCACTGTAAAAAATTTCTTTCTTACATCTAGCCTGAATCTACCCCTTCCAATTTACATCCTTTATCTCTAGTCCTCCCATCACATATCTTATTAAAAAGTCCTTCCCCTGCCTTTCTGTAGGACCCCCTCAGGTATTGATAAGTTACTGTGAGGTCCCCTCTGAGCCTTCTCTTCACCAAGCTGAAGTTAATTTGGAAATGCTGAAATGGTTTAGAGATAAAAATACAAGCCCAAGGTGGTGTTCCCTGGCTCTGCTGCTTGTGCTTCACATCAAGGATGTGAAGGTATGGGGCAGCCCACAACATCTAGGCCAAAAGTCTTTGCTTAAGAATTTCTAGCACAGGAGCAAATTGAGGGGCATTTCTCTATTTAGATTAGATATTAGGAAGGAATTTTCTCAGCTGTGAGGATGGTGAGACACTGGAACAGGTTGCTCAGAGAAGCTGTGGATGCCCCATCCCTGGATGTGTTCAAGGCCAAGCTGGATGAGGCTTTGAACATCTTGATTTGATGGGAGGTGTCCTTGCCTATGGCAGGGGGCTGAAACTGGATGATCTTCAAGGTTCCTTCCAACCCAAACCACTCCATGATTCTGTGTCTGCAGATAGAAGCTGTGCTGGTATGTGAGCACAGGAGAAGTCAGGCAGCAGCAGAACATCACTTTAAACTTCAAATGAACTTTGAAATGACTGTGAGCTTGAAGCAAGCCCCACATTTTGGGCTAGGCTGGCTGTGAATCAGTTCTGAAAGGTGAAAGACAAAACCTTTTTGACTTTGGTTCAAGTTATGAACTTATAAACTCTTGATTATCTGGTTCAGTGGATGTGAGCCAGATAGAGAACATTTTTTCGAGGTGAGTGTGTAGAACAGCTTCCTCTAAATGAATTCTTGGGAATAAAGGCATGATTTGGAGGCTAAAAATTTGACTTAAAAATATAGTGATGTGAAGCTGGGTTAATTTTAAGAGAAGACACATTGCTCTGGATCCCTGAGCTGCATTTCAGCATCCATCACCATAGAATTATGGAGTTGGAAAGGACCTTCAAAGCCCATATAGTCCAACCCCCCTGCAGTGAGCAGGAATATCTTGCTCTAGATGAAGTTGCTCAGAGGCTCATCATGCCTGGCCTTGAATGTCTCCAGGGATGGGACCTCCACCACCTCTCTGGGCAGCCTGTGCCAGTGCCTCAAAATGCGGATGGTGAAGAACTTCTTCCTAATGTCCAATCTAAACATACCTTGCTCTAGTTTAAAACAACTGTCCTTTGCATTTTGCTATCACTGCACCCCTGTGATCTTTGCTAAAATACGGGGGCATGATAAATCACTTCCAAAAATGAAAGTTTTTTTTAAAAATACCAAATTATAAGTCCATCTGAATGATGGTAAATGTGCAATAAGATTTGTGAGGGACAGACATCTAAGCTTACTTCTTTCCCCTGATATAACAAGCCTCCAGCTGCTTTGTCCCACATGTGGCTGCAGTTTTTTTCCAGCAAATCTTATTACTGCAGGTTTTTTGGTAGATGCTGTTTCAGAGAAAGGCTTCTTTTTTTTTCCCTTTCATCCCCTTAAAATAGGGATTTATTTCCTCTTTTGCTCTAAAAATTGCTGTATATTCTCCAAAGCTGTCCTCAGGCACTAAAAAAAAAATCAGAATATGTGCCTGACAGAATGCAGAAGAGGCGTCAGACATACAGCTGGGCAGCAGTTCCTTCCAGCCAGCTGCTAAAATTGGCATCTGCTAAAGTTAGCTGAGATGTCACTGAGCTCCTGTTTGCTTTTTTGAAGTGCATGGGTCAAGGACCAGGGTTTTGATGGCGCCCCAGCAACAAAGGGATGGCATCTGTGGGTTCCAGTTGCCAGGAATAATCTTCACCCTTGGGACTCTGCCTGCAAACCAGGAGGATGGCCAGGTCATGATGGTGGTGAGGGGTTGGTGACTGTCACCAGCTTTTGAGGCAGTGATGCTCGTGATGATGCTCCTGCCTGCAAGTGTGTCAGCCAAGTGGGTGAGCTCAGAGCTAATCTTTGGCATTAACCAAAATCTCTTAGTCTCACCCCAATGCAAGACTCGTAGAATCATAGATTATTTCAGGTTGGAAGGGACCTTAAAGATCATCGAGTTCCAACCCCCCTGCCTATGGCAGGGACACCTCCCACTAGATCAAGTTGCTCAGTGCCTTGTCCAGCCTGGCCTTGAACACCTCCAGAGAGGGGGCATCCACAACCTCTCTGGGGAACCTTCTCCAGTGTTTCACCACCCTCACTGTAAAGAATTTCTTTCTTATATCTAACCTGAATCTACCTCCTTCCCAATTTACATCCATTATTTCTAGTCCTCATGTGCTGTGCTGGTCTCCTGGGAGCAGATTTGGATCAGGTGCCCCTTTGAAGTTCACTTAGAATCATAGAAGGAACCTTCTAAGCTTGTTTAGTCCATCCCTCCTGGAGAAAGCAGAGACATCTTAGAATCTTGATCAGGTTGCTCAGAGCCTCATCAAGCCTGGCCTTAAATGTCTCCAGGGATGGAGCCTCCGCAGCCTCTCTGATCAACCTATTCCAGTGTCTCACCACCCTCATGGTGAAGAACTTCTACCTAAAGTTTCCTGGAGAAGCTGTGTGTTGATCAAAGTGCAGCTCAGCACAGTCCTGCAGGCTCAGGTTCAGCCATGGAGGATGGGGTTCAAGCTTCAGCCTGGAGAAGAGAAGGCTCAGGGGGGACCTTATAGTAACTTATCAGTACCTGAGGGAGTCCTACAGAAAGGCAGGGGAAGGACTTTTTAATATGATATCAGATGGGAGGACCAGAAACAATGGATGTAAATTGGAAGGGGGTAGATTTAGACTCTACATAAGAAAGAAATTCTTTACAGTGAGGATGGTGAAGCACTGGAACAGTTTGCCCAGAGAGGTTGTGGATGCCCCNAAGTATTCTATGATTCTACGAGGTGGGCTTATGTCTCCTGAGGCCTCCAGGAGGCCCCCAAAGTCCTTCTGATCCTACCATGAGATGGAGCAAATGCAGGATATGGGTAGAGCTCTGTGGAAGTCCCGCAGTGTTTCTAGTAAATGCCTGCCCAGGGCATGCTTAATGAAAGTGGAGAGGATGTGCTCCATCTGTTTGAGGAACAACACTGAAAAGTAGATCTGGAAACCGGGTGGGAAGTGTTTTATCAACCAGCCAACAAAAGAAAATGCCTGGGAAATTCCCTCCTGGGAATGTGCAGGGTCTCACACCGTGCCTTGGAGTTTAATTACAGCTCTCATTTAGCAGCTCTTGGCTGCCCATCCCTGTCCCTCTGCTGTGCCAGTCCAGCTGCCTGTCTGCAAGGGTGGGAACAGATTGAGTTGAAAATAGACTTCTTTAAAAAAAAAAAATCCCCCAAGGCAGCTCCTGGGTGCCCTCACCCAACATCTTGATGTTTTCCTATCAGTTAAGGCTGAGTAAAACCAGTGGGGCTGCTGACTTTGCACTGGAGCAGAAGATGAGCCCTGTGGATGGAGGGGACACCTTTGGTGGCCCTCATCTCTCAGAGGGACAGCCCATCCCTAGGCTGGTTTTGCTGTTGGTTGTCATGTCTCATGCCAAATTGAAATTCCCCTTGTTTTTTTTTTAAGCAGCAAAACATCCTTTGTGCCACCTGCTGTGAGTACTCTCTGCACAGCTTCCCCAGGGCGCCATGGTGTGCTTTTTCTGCTTAAGATGGTTAAAATAGTATGAATTTCAGCATGGAGACTGATGTATTAATAGAGATGCCCTCATTTAGCTGCTTCTCCATACCACAGGAGCTTACAATCCAGCACAAAGCCAATGCTGGGTGTTTCTGCACTTCTACAAGGTCTCCATGGATTTTCCTCCTTGTTGTGTCTTCTGTTTGCCACCTCCTGGCTCTTTATGAAGCAGCATGAAAAAAAAAAAAGAAAGATAAAGAAAAGCCCTCCCCAGGGTGACAGGCAGGATTGGGAATAGCTGTTTGCCTCCCTTCCCAGGCTGAATCCATCCCATGTACCCCTGGGAGTGGAGAGGCTGGGACCACCCTGGCCTCCTCTGGCTCAATCTCAAAGCAAGTATTTAACCCAGTCAGCCAAGTCACTCCTCTCTGGCAGACCAGGAACACACAGAGGAGGTCCTGGGGCAAGTCTGTAGAGTCCATATGTGCAGGGTGTAGGCAGTAGGTCAAGAGAGGTTCTCCTCCTCCTCTAATCTGCCCTGATTGAGACCACATCTGGAATGTTGTGTCTAGTTGTGGGGCCCTCAG
>VZTY01013638.1:44854-71276 GCA_013400935.1 Turnix velox
TTCCCCACCCCGTTGGCTTTTTTTTTCCCCCTACCCCGTGAGGCTTACGGTGTGTTGAGGAAGCCGTCGCGCTCCCAGAAGCTGGGATTATTTGCACAACATTGAGTCCTCCATCCTGTTTTATTTTTGAAGCTCACAGGGGTTGGTTTTTTGGGTTGTTTGCCCCTCCACACCACACTTTTCTTGGGTTTTTTTCCCCTACTATCAACATCACCTCCCATCTCACCATGGCTCGGATGAACCGACCTGCGCCAGTGGAGGTCTGCTACAAGAACATGAGGTTCCTCATCACCCACAACCCCACCAATGCCACGCTCAGCACCTTCTTGGAGGTAAGGAGGGAAGGCTGGAAGTGGGATAGTGGGACCTAGTTGCATGTTTTGGGGCTGAAATCTGATGCTGAGATACAACAGGGATCAATCCTGTGTAGGATGNCCCCCTGCCATAGGTAGGATGAGAATGGTCAGGCGATGCTCATCTGGGAAGCACCAGTGCCATCTTATCCATGGGTATCATGGAATAGTTTGGATTGGAAGGGACCTTGAAGATCATCAAGTTCCAATCCCCTGCCATAAGTAGGATGAGAATGGTCAAGGGGTGCTCATCTGGGATGCAGTGCCATGCTAGGGTTTCTTTGGAGCTGACCTAAGGAGGTGGACACCCTCACCATCATGTTCTCCTTTCCTTCCCCCTACAGCCTCGCTCTCCGCTGGGATTTATGGAGGTGCTGAGGAGCAGCTCTGAGCCCCACAGCCCCAAGCAGCCCATCCTGTGAACCAGCACCTGGCCACCTCCAACCTTCCAGCTCCCCCCACATCACCCCGACCTTCCAACTCAACCATTCAAGGCTCCCGTGCATGGATCGCCCCAGCGAGGGACCGCTGCCGGACACCACCCACGCTGCCCCGTAGCCTCCCGGCCCCCCGTGCCCCCCACAAGTACTCCACATACCCCGATGGGGTAACGTGACGGGGGTCACCCTCCCGCNACCGACCTGCGCCAGTGGAGGTCTGCTACAAGAACATGAGGTTCCTCATCACCCACAACCCCACCAATGCCACGCTCAGCACCTTCTTGGAGGTAAGGAGGGGAGGCTGGAAGTGGGATAGTGGGACCTAGTTGCATGTTTTGGGGCTGAAATCTGATGCTGAGATACAACAGGGATCAATCCTGTGTAGGATGAGACATCCCCTTTGTTACCACAGCCTCTGGTGGCATCCCCAAGCTGTGGGTCCAGCACCATTAGTTTTTTGGGGTAGGATGTTTTGGAGGTTTTGGGCATGGTGGAGATGGAGGAGAGTTTCCTCTTTTCCTGTTGCATCCCATGCCAGCTCCATCATGTCATGGTGCTTGGTGGTGATGGTACATGGAGCACACTATCTCCCAGCACTTCAGTAAGGACTTTTCATCCCAAATCTCAGTGTCTTTCCAATGCCTGGATGATGTACAAGGAGCTGGAGGACTCAGTGTTGCAGAACTTAGTGACAGTTCTCATACTGGGAACCTTCACCACTGTCAGCAGCCAGGAGTTAGTGGGGAAACAAATGGATTCGTGTCCATGGTCCAGGGCAGAAAGCTTTGACTTGCTCTTTTTATCAGTGCCTGGGGGACTTGTGGTGTCCTACAAGTTTCTAACAAAGCCAGCACCAGCAGCTTGTGCTTACAGGGAGTTTTTTGGAGGGGGATTTACTGTGTTCATGGGGGGACCTGGAGATGCACGTGAGCCTGGCAAAGGGTTTTTGCTTTAGATCTAAACTGCCTCGAGGTCTGAGGCATCCTCCCAGCTCAAGGAAACCCTCCCAGTGTTCACCCAAAACACCAGGTGTGAGTGCCACCAGCTTGTAGAGCTCTGCAGGAAGGTGGTTGAGGTTTGGGGGCAGCCACTTGATACCCTGCAGGCTGCACACAAAGCAATGGGGACAGCTTCATGGGGAGGGTAAGAAACCCCTCTTTTCCTCCAGTTTCTTAGATTTTTGGCTGAGCTGCCTGTGCTGGGGAGGAAGGGGGTGGTTGCTTTAGCCTGATGAAGGAAGGAAGGAGATGGATCATTAAAGGGGACAACCTCATGAGGTGCCCAGCCCTGTACACCAACACATAATCTAGGGGCAATCCATATGGCAGGAGATAAGCCACACTGGAAACAGCCCAAATCCAACTCCCAAGCCTGCAGCATGTTGGAATGTTGACATCAACGAGGTCAAGGAAGAGCCCCTGAGCAACCTGTGAGATGCTGAACATGGTTGGAGGGGTGCACTACCACCCCACCATCTCAGCAGCCTCCTCAGCTGGAAGCTGCCACCTCACCTCAAAGAACTTCTCCGCTGGGGGATTTGCACCCATGTTGAGGATGTTTCTTCACCTGGGGTGTAAAGTCCCTGCTGATGGAGCTTTAAAATAAACAGCCATGTTGGTGCTCATGACCCCAAGGAGCTGTGAAGGTGTCAGGTAGAAATCCTGCCACAGCCACGTGGCTTTGATTGTAGAGTCATAGAATCATCCAGGTTGGAAGGGATGGAGTCCAGCCATTAACCTAACACTGCCAAAACCACTGTTAAACCATGTCCCTAAGCACCACGTCTACCCATCTTCTAAAATATCTCTAGAGATGGTAATTGATGCCCTGAGATTTCTTGTTTCCTTCAGGATGGACCATGGAGGGGTTTTTCACAATGGTCCAGAGATGGGGCACAGCACTGTTTTAGGGTCTGCTGAGGTGTGCGTGGTCATACCAGGGCTTAGATGTGTGGGGGGTTACTGGGGAGTGACTTGTGGGTTTTTTCAGTCTCCTCCTTCCCTCCCCAGGACCTGAAGAAGTATGGTGCCACCACAGTGGTGAGAGTGTGCGAAGTGACCTATGACAAGACCCCCCTGGAGAAGGACGGCATCACTGTCATGGTAGGTGGGCAGACAAGATGAGTGCCACCTCCCCATCATAAAATCATAAAAGTTAGGAGACACCTTCAAAGGTCATCTAGTCCAACCCTCCTGCAGCAAGCAGGGTCATTAGATTAAGTTGCTTAGAGCCTCATCAAGCCTTGAACGTCTCCAGGGATGAAGCCTCCACCAGCTCTCCAGGCAAACTGTTCTAGTACCTCATAACCCTCATGGTAAGGAACTTCTTCCTAATGTCTAGTCTAAATCTGCCCTGCTCTGGTTTGAAATTATTGCCCCTTGTCCTATTGCTACATTCTTTTCTTGTAGATCCCTTCGGGTCTTGGCAGGCTGCTATGAGGTCTCCCCGGAGCCTTCTCTTCTCCAGGCTGAAGAGCAACAGTTCTCTCATAAGAGAAGTGCTCCAGCCCCCTGATTACCCTTATGGCTCTCCCCTGGACCCTTTCCAACAGGTCCATGTCCTTCTAGTGCTGAGGGCTCCAGAGCTGGATGCACTACCTCCATGTGGGGTCTCATGAGAGCAGAGTAAAGAGGCAGAATCACCTCTCAATCTGCTAGCCATGGCTCTTCTGATGCAGCCCAGGGTACAGTTGGCCACCTGAGCTGCAAGCACAATACTGTTGGCTCATAGAACCATAGAATAGTTCGAGTTGGAAGAGACCTTAAAGATCATCGAGTTCCAACCCGCTGCCATAGGCAGGGACACCTCCCACTAGGTCAGGCTGCTCAGTGCCTTGTCCACCCTGGCCATAAACACCTCATGTCCAGCTCTTCATCCACCTGCATCCTTGGAGTCCTTTTCCACAGAGCTGCTCCATCCCTCAGATCTGCAGGACACCCTGTGCATCATGTGGACCCAAAGGGGAGCTGGATCGGGGCGAGATGAGGCTGTGGAGCTTTAAAAAAAAGGCAGGAGCTGCCCACGCACCCGAAACTGTGACTCACAGGGTCGAGTCAGCAGCTGCCTTCCCTGCCTGTCACCCAGGCTTCAGAGCATCCAGGGGATGAGAGAGCCTCATCCCATGTGGAAGATGCACGTGGCTTCCTTTACCCCCTGGCATTATCTTATCTGGGGGAGAGGCGAGGGGGGAAGGAAGGGAGGGAGGGGAGATTTTTGCTCTTCCCAGGGAGTGGGCAGCCAGCAGGAAGAGGCAAGGAGGCAGAGCTGGCAGCTGCCTGGGCTTCGTCTGGGCTGATAAGTAATTGGAGATGATGTCAGGCCCCATGGCCCTGCCAGGGAGTTCAGCTCCAGCTGGGAAGTGAGGAAAGTTCAGCCTGTTGTTTAGGAAAGGATTTGGAAGTGCCTGATGTCTCCTAGGGTGGTCCTATCACAGAATATCAGGGATTGGAAAGGACCTCAAGAGATCATCTGGTCCAATCCCCCTGTTGGAGCAGAAACAACTAGACCAGGTCACACAGGAAGGCATCCAGGCAGGCTTTGAATGTCTCCAGAAAAGCAGACCCCACAACCTCTCCAGGCAGCCTGTGCCACTGTTCTGGCCCCCTCACTGTGAAAAAGCTTTTTCTTATATTTCTGTGGAACCTCCCAAGTTCCAGCTTGCACCCATTGCCCCTTGTCCTATTATTGGAGGTCACTGAGAAGAACCTGGCTCCATCCTCCTGACACTCACCCTTTACATATTTATAGACATCAATGAGGTCACCCCTCAGTCTCCTCTTCTCCAAGCTAAAGAGACCCAGCTCCCTCAGTCTTTCATCATAAGGAAGATGCTCTCTGGGTAGATCCTCTCCATAAAGTTCTCTCTGTGTAACATAAATTATATACATATATATAGGGATATATCCGAGATCTAGGATATGGGTAGGTACAGATATAGATCCTATGTCTCGCTCCACATATGGATCCTCCAGATGGAGATCTCTCCAGATACAGATGCCATGTCTCTATAGGATATATATTCTAGAGAAAGACAGCTCTATCCTACGTATAGAATCTGTATGTAGGGTATCACATCTCCTGTCTTACACACCAGATTGTGGCTTTTTCCCTGTTCCTGGCTGGAGTCCTCCAGTCTGAGGGTCTATATCTAGGATATACATATATTCCTATCTTATATGGAGAGAAATCCATATGTTGGATACATTTTATATAGGGAGATATCAATATGCTAGATATAGAAAGTGTAAAAGATGCTGTATAGAAGCTATATAGCAACTGTATGAACTATATATGAGTTTCTATAACTATGTAGAAACTCATATTTCTTATCTATACAGTAGTTTGTATCCGCTGTGTCTATGGAAACTATCTTTGCAGATGCAGAGATGTCACTGTATAAACCCAGAGATATCTCTTGATATACCTTGATATATTGACTATATATATCCTATCTTTTTTTTAAGATAATAAGCACGAAATGGTTGAGGACTGACTGGCACAGTGTGCCTGGGTACCAGTATCCACATCCATGGTGTCCACGTAGATGGTGGTTCCATCCTGAACACTCTCTGTGGGTGGTTTGGACACCTCCTCTGCTTTGGGCTCCTCTCTGTGCCTTAGGGAATCCTGAGCAGCCCCTAAAGCTAAGGGTAATTGTGAAGTTGTGCCTGATGCAGATGTCCCACTCCATGAACATCTGCTCAGCAGCTCTTCCAGCAGATTGGAGATGAAGCAGATTGGTGCTGTAGATGGTGAGATCAAGTGCACCTGCATGTATGGCAATGACACCAAGATGACAGTGGTGTGGTTGATACTCTAGAGGGACAGGATGCCATCTAGAGGGGCTTTGACAGGCTTGAAGACTTGCCACATGCAAATCTCATGAGGTTCAACAGGGCCAAGTGCAGGGTCCTGCAGCTGGGTCAGGGCAACCCCTGGTATCAGTACAGACTTGGGGATGACAGGATTGAGACCAGCCCTGAAGAAGAACTTAGGGGTACTGGTGGATTAAAAATGTGACTTAAGTCCAAAAAGCCAACTGCTTCCTGATTTGCATCAAAAGCAACATGGCCATCAAGGGAAGTGTCTCTGCTCCTCTGCTCTGCTCTGGTGAGACCCTACCTGTAGTGCTGCCTCCAACTGTGACTCCTAACATGAGAAAGATACAGACCTGTTGGAACAAGTTGGAGTGATGGGAGGAGGGCCACAAGGTTAATCCAAGGGTTATAGGAGCAACTCTTCTACAATGATGGGCTGAGAGAGTTGGAGTTGTATATCCTGGAGAAGAGAAGGCTCTGGGCAGACCTCATAGTGGCACTCCCTCTTAATTTGGGGGGTACAAGAAAGCTGGGGCGGGACTGGCAGAACATGTAGTGGTAGGATGAGGGGGAATGGTTTTAAACTAGAGCAGAGCAGATTTAGGTTAGATGTTAGGAAGAAGTTCTTCACCATGAGGACTTGTAGTGACAGAACAAGGAGCAACAGTTTCAAATTGAAAGAGGGCAAAGGATCAGACATAAGAAAGAAAATTTTTATGATGAGAGTGGTGAGACACTGGCCCAGGTTGCCCAGAGAAGTTGTGGATGTCCCATCATTATATGTGTTCCAGGCCAATACAAATGGGTCATGAAAGATGACCCTGCCCATGGCTGGGAGTTTGGAGCAGATGGTATTTGAAGTTTAGTTCCTTACACTTCAAATCATTCTATGATTCAACTATGATTCAACAGCTTTGTGGTATGGTGGGTCATCCCCAGTGTGAGCCTAGTGACCTGCATTTGTGGCTGAAGCAGTGCTTTGTGAGCACCACAGGGAGGGAGGAGATCAATCTTCTTGCAGCACTGGCAACAGGTTGTGCAGGATGAGCTGGATCAAGCATCAGGATACCCTGAAGCTGAGAATGCTCCTCTCCTAGCTAAGCACAACTGACATCACATTCCTTGTTTAAACACAGAAGTGAGGCTTAGCAGCTGCTTTTGCACATCTTACACCAAGGATGACTTCAGCCCAGCAGCTTAGTGACTCACACCTCAAAGATAAAGATTACAGCCCTGTAATCCCCACCCACTATGGGCTCATCATAAAATTGTTTGGGTTTGAAGAGACCTTTGAGATCAGAGTGGTTTGGGTTGGAAGAGACCTCAAAGAACATCTGGTTCCATCAGAAAAGCACAGACACCTTTCACCAGACCAGGCTGCCAAAAGCCTCATCCAGCCTGGCCTTGAACACCTCCAGGGATGGGGCATCCACAGCTTCTCTGAGCAACTTATTCCAGTGTCTCAGCAGCCTCACAGTAAATCATTTCTTCTTTAAGTCTAATCTGAATCTCCCCACTCTCAGTTTAAAACCATTCCCCCTCATCCTACTGCAACACATCCCCATGAAGAGTCTTTCTGCATCTTTCTTGTAGCCCCCCTTCTGGTGCTGGTAGGCCACTATAAGGTCCCACCAGTGCCTTCTTTTCTCCAGGCACAACACCCCCAACCCTCTCAGCCTGTCTTCATAGGAGAGATGTTCCATCCCTCCAGTCATCTTTGCAGCCTCATCTGTATTGGGGACTCCAGAGTTGGACACAATACTGCAGGTGGGGGTCACACAAGAGCAGAGAATAGGGAGAATCTCCAATCAATTTTGGGAGAGAAATCTATCTGAGGGGAGATAGGGAGCATTCATGGGCTGGCACCAAGGAAAGGTACTGCTGCAGCAGTCACAAGAGGGTGTGGGGGGGACACTTGGGGCCAGAGGGTACTTCATGCAACATCCAGTGTGCCCATTTCATCACCAAGCTCTGATGTTGAGTCCCTGCAGCCTAAGGATTAAACTTATAAAAAGAGGGTTTGAGGGTTTTTTTTTTTGCCCTTTGAGTGCCTTTCCTGAAGGATTCTGTTCCTATAGTCCCTCCCTTTGACTCTCTGGGGGATCCCCAAAGCATCCTTTTATGAGTTGTGTTGTAGCATCAGGCCCTCAGGTTTCAGCCATCTCCAAGCCACCTTTGCACAGAACTCCTCAAAAATAGCTTTTTTCTTCCAAGCTTTGGGTTTAGGATGTAGCTGCTGGGAGGAGAATGGGACCTGAAGCTCCCCAAAACCTTAGTGCAGTCATCAGGATGGAGAGGAGGCAGATTNTCATCTTTGCACAGAATTCCTCAAAAATGGCTTTTTTCTTCCAAGCACTGGTCTAGGATGTAGCTACTGGGAGGAGAATGAGAGCTGCAGCTCCCCAAAACCTTAGTGCAGTCATCAGGATGGAGAGGAGGCAGATTATGTTCTCACTGCTCTGCAGAGGCAGGAGGACATGGAGACCATGCTGCAGATCCTGTAGGTTCCATGTTGCACATTCTGTAGGTTCTCCTGGAGGCTGAACCCATCCATTGGAAATGGGAGATACACAGACCTTGATTTATATGGCTGTAAACCCTAAATTGAAGCTGCCAGGAGAGTCCTGCATTCCAGGAAGTGCTGTAAAACCTGCTACATCCCTGCAGAGATCCTCTGTGAGCCCAGTTCCTGCCTCACACTTCTCTGTTGCTTTATCCTGAAGATGGAAAGCTGGGAAAGGACAGTTTGTCACCATGTAGGACAAGCACAAGGGGTGGGATAGAACAAGGGGCAATGGTTTTAAACCTGCAGGGCAGGCTTAGATGAGAAGTTAGGATGAAGTTCCTGACCATTAGGCTGGTGAGACACTGGAATGGGTTGCCTGGAGAGGGGATGGTGGAGGCTCCATCCCTGAAGACATTCAAGACCAGGCATGATGACACTCTGAGCAACCTGATCTAGTGCAAGACATCCCTGCTCATTGCAGGAGGGTTGGACTAGAGGAACTTTGAGGATTCTTTCCAACTGTTATGATTCCATAATTTTATGCTAAGGCTTCAAACACCATTGCCCAGAGTAAAAGGCAATCTCTAGGATCTGATGGTGTTTCTCTCTTCTCTTGGCCTTACAGGATTGGCCGTTTGATGATGGAGCACCTCCTCCCAGCAAGATAGTGGAAGATTGGCTCAACTTGTTGAAGACCAAGTTCTGTGAAGACCCCGGCTGCTGCGTGGCCGTGCACTGCGTGGCCGGTCTGGGGCGGTAAGTCAGAGCCTGGCACAGCCCCACACTTGCTCTCCTCCCTCCCCTTTCCTCCTTCCCTTCTCCTCCTCTCCCTTTCCTCCTCCTTTCTCTTTCCTCCTTCCCCTCTCTCCCTTTCCTCCTTCCTTTCTCTTCCTTTCCCCCCTTTCCTCCTTCTCATCTCTGCCTCCCCCTTTCCTCCTTCTCATCTCCTCCTCTCCCTTTCCTCCTCCTCTCCTCCTTCCCTTTCCTCCTTCCCTTCTCTTCCTCCTCCCCCTTTCCTCCTTCTCCTCATCTCCCATTCCTCCTTCTCTCCTCCTTCCCCTATCCCCCTTTCCTCCTTCTCCTCATCTCCCATTCCTCCTTCTCTCCTCCTTCCCCTATCCCCCTTTCCTCCTTCTCCTCATCTCCCATTCCTCCTTCTCTCCTCCTTCCCCTATCCCCCTTTCCTCCTTCTCCTCATCTCCCATTCCTCCTTCTCTCCTCCTTCCCCTATCCCCCTTTCCTCNCTCTCCTCCTTCCTCTTTCCTCCTTCCCTTCTCTTCCGCCTCCCCCTTTCCTCCTTCTCATCTCCTCCTCCCCCTTTCCTCTTTCCCTTCTCCTCCTCTCCCTTTCCTCCTGAAAATACCCAGCTTAAACCTTGGTAGGAATAGGCATTGATGGGGGTGTTGCTACTTGAGATCATCCTTGCACTTCCCATGGGCAAATCCTAGACAAAAAGTTGTGGGGAAATGGGGTGATGGATACTGTCCCATTAGTGCTTTGTTTTTGCTAAGGGTTCATTATGAAAATATTGCAAAATGATGCTAAACACAGGAGCAGATGTTTTTTTTTCAGAGCTGCTGTATTTTACTTCTCCCCACACTGAGGTTTTGCATGTGTGTTTGCATCCAGTTTCCTGATAGATTTGCCTCCAAAGTCCTCGTGCTTGTTAGAAGAGCACCAGAACATCCCTCAGCCCCATCCTAGGGATTTTGCCCCCCAAAATCAGATGTTCCTTTGGGGCAGCACTTGAGCCAAATGGCATGAAAAAACAAAAAGCCAGCCCTAACCACTGGCCACAGTGCCACCGCTCAAGCTTCACAGCATTGTCCCCTCTCCCCAGGATGAGATGTCAGCCTTTGTTCTGTGTTGGTTGGAGAGTGACTCCCACTGCTATTACCTTTCAGTGCTCCTGTCCTTGTCGCTCTGGCCTTGATTGAGAGCGGGATGAAGTATGAAGATGCCATCCAGTTCATCAGACAGTAAGTCCAGTGGCATTTTGGTCTTCAAAACCAGGCTGGATGGGGCTTTGAGCAGCAAGGGGGAGTGGGAGGTGTCATAGAATCATAGAATTGCCTTGATCAGAAGGGAATCTTCAAACCATCAAGTCCAACCATCAGAAAACATCACTAAACCATTTCTCTAAGTAACACAAATACTCATCTCAAGTACCTCCAAGGGTGGTGATTCCACCACTTCCCTGGGCAGCCTGTGCCAGTGTTTGATAACCCTTTTGGAGAAGAAATTTTTCCTAATGTCCAGTCCAAATCTCCCCTGGTGCAACTTGAAGCCATTTCTTCTTGCCTTATCACTTGTTCCTTGGAAGGAGACACTGACCTCCCTCTCACTACAACACCCTTCCAGGTAGTTCAGAAGAATGTTGAGTTCTCTCCTCAAGGAGGGTTCCTGCCCCTTGGCACTGGGAGTTGGAACTAGATGATCTTTAAGGTTCCCTTCAACCTAAACCAATCTATGATGCTGTATGGTTCTATGAAATAATGGAGAGGTCTGTCCCAGGGTTTGTTGAGGGTGCTGTGGTTGCTTTTCTCCCTTTTTTGAGAGGCAGGGAAAAAAAGAAAGGGCCAGCATCAAGCCCCTTCAGCTTGTATATTAGGGCTGTAGGAAGGATGAGGTGGCAGCTAGCAGCATCCTTGGGGTGCTTTTATGAGGACAGGCTGAAGGAGTTGGGGTTGTTCAGCCTGGAGAAGAGAAGGCTCAGGGGGGACCTCAGAGTAGCTTCTCAATACCTGAAGGGAGCTACAGAAAGAGAGGGGCAGGACTTTTTAATAGGATATATGATGGAAGGACTAGGGATAACGGATGTAAATTGGAAGAGGGGAGATTCAGGGTGGGTGGTGAAAATAAATTCTTTACTGTGAGGGTGGTGAGACACTGGAACAGGTTGCCCAGACAGGTTGTGGATGCCTCTTCTCTGGAGATGTTCAAGGCCAGGCTGAATGAGGCACTGAGCAGCCTGCTATAGTGGGAGGTGTCCCTGCCTGTGGCAGGGGGGTTGGAACTTGATGATCTTTAAAAGTCCCTTCCAACCCAAACTATTCTACAATTCTATGCTTTTGACACTCACCCTACTTTGGGCAGCCTCCCTGCGTCTTTCCTCCATCTCTCCATGTCCTAAGACTTGAAGTTGAGTGAGAAAAGCTGCTGGAGTTGTTGCTTATCTCCATTCCTGGAGGCTGCAGCCTCCAAAATCCCTTCTTGTTGCAGGCTGAAGGGGAGTGGGAGGGTTCAGCACCCTTATAGGGGCAGGTTTTGAATATGTGAGGCTTTTTCCTGACACACTACTGACTACTACAACCCTTCTCTGTCCTCACAGGAAGCGCAGAGGAGCCATCAACAGCAAGCAGCTGACCTACTTGGAAAAATACCGACCAAAGCAGAGACTCCGATTTAAGGACCCTCATAACCACAAGAACAAATGCTGCATCATGTAACCTCAATGACCTCTTGCCAAAATCTGTGCACACAGACACCCTGGGCACTCGCACACATCCCACCACCCCCTCACCCCTCCTTGGCCCAGCCCTGGCCACCCCACACACCCCCTCCCTATTGCCAGGGCTGGGATGGGTGTGGGGTGGAACATGGAGCACCACAGCCAACATCTTCCAGCACCTGCAGCACCCTTGTCTTGCTGGATCCCCAAAAAAAGGCTGTTCTTTCCATCTGCAGCCCCAAGGAGGGAAAGCAGCACTGCCCTTTGACTCTTGGCATCCTTCATCACCTTCTTCATCACCTTCCTCCTCCTCTTCCCCTCCCATTGCACTGAGAGGGATGGGTGGAGAGTGCCTGGTTTGGGGTGATGCAGGCAGGGCTGTGCCAGCTTAGAAAGGATGGGGAGAAGCAGGAAAGCCAGAGCACCCCCAGAAAAAACCCTTTCCCACCTCTTTCCTATAAATAAGGGCTGCAGCAATGGGGACTGAGGTGGGGGTGGCACAGTGGCCTCGTGGGGAGGGGGAAGATGGTGATGGCAGGGAGAGGTGAAGAGCCTCTGTAGCTTGGTGCTGGCCCTGTGGCCATAGGAAGGGCTGAGCTGATTCTCCCCAACACCATTCCCTTTCTCCTGGCTCCTCTCCCACTTCACCATCTCCTCACAGCCTTGATGCCAGCTGGGATGCTGCAGATGGGGCTCGTTGGGGGCTCACCACAGTGAAGGGGGCACTGGGATGCCTGGGGACTGAGGTGGGACTTTGCCAGGGTGCAGGGGCAGCACTGAGTACCACTCAGGGTACTCTTATTTATAGCTTCAGATTCCATGGGCAGAGTGATGGCTTCTCTCCCATTGTGTCCCCATCACCGAGCTGTGGTGCAAACCCTAATTTTGGCTGCAATACCCCAGGGACACAACACACATCTTGGAGACCATCACTGTCCTCCATGATTGGTGTTTGCTGGCCATGGGGCTGGGCTGCAGCTTCTCTGGAGGGGTTTTGGATGCTCCTGGCAAGAGCACATCATGAGATTTTGCACCTGCCTTTCCCACATCTGTGGTGTGGTGCCTGGAACACCAGTGTCTCCCCCCCTACCCCAACATGTGCCCTGATGGGGTGGACTCAGAGCTGCCCCTGAGCCAGGACATTAAACATCTCTCAACTTTCTGCCTTTGAATGCTTGCAGCAGGAGTGGTGGGCACTTAGGGGTCATGGGGGTGTTTTGTTTTTCTTTTTCTTTTGACGAGGATAAAAAGAAATTTGCTAATTAAAGGAAAAAAAAAAACCTTAAAAAATTACCAAATCTGTTTGTCTTCCACATGTCCTCTGGCCTTTCTTTCTATCATCACTGCCCAGTGGAGGTGACCCAGGGCCCTCCAGACAGATCCTTAGCACCAAGTCACAGCTGGCTGTCACCAGGAATGCTCCAGGTGTCCTTAGGGCTGTCTGCTCTTCACCCTCTCAGAGGATCTCAGCCACTGGGGCAAGGAGGGCTTGTTATCCAGCATCTCGTGGTTGTAGGTTGCCCAGCTTGAGATTCCTTCAGTACCTAAAGGTTTGTGTGCCTTCTGAAACATAGATCATCCAGAGATAGCTGCTTCAGAGGGCTCTTTTCTTGTGAAAAGGGGTGAGGAAGGCTGGTTAGTCACCCTCAGTACCTGCAGAAGGGTTGAGGACAGCTTCAGCCACCACACAGGCAGAGGAGGAGCTCAGAGGTGTTCCCAGCACTCCCTTCTCAGATGGAAACCACCTCGGGTGGATGGGCTGTGGCGCCAAGGAAGCCCCAGAGCTGTCATACAGCACCTCTCAGGCTGGTACAAGCCTCTAGCCCTCAGACCATGAAGTTTCTCCTGCCCTATTCCAGACTATTTATTCCTATGTCTTGCAAGGAAGGTGGTGTGGGTGGAAGGGTCTACACTGATTGTAAGGGTGAGAAACTGGGCTGATAAAAAGGCCCAGTCCTGCTGGGTGGGCACCATCCTCTTCCTGCCCAGGTGTGTCCTTTTGCTTGCTAAAATAGGTGCTGCTTTGTCACCATAGGTAGTAGGAGATGGGTTGGCATCACTGTGGGGTCCTCTTAGCCAGGGGACCTCATGGTCCTATGTGCCCGCTTGTGAAGAGTTCATTATTGGAACCATGGCTTCGCAGGCTTGGAGATGTTTCTACCCTGGCAAGGGGAGGAGATGCTTTCCTTTTCCATACTCTTGAGAGCATCACATGGCAGATTACCCAGAACTTCAGCCATTGATGTATCTGAGCTGGGGTCAGGATAGGAAGACTCCTTTGGCCAACAGGAACTCTTCACTTTCTCCATGCAGGGTTTGATGGTGGAAGAGACACTGGAACAGATTGCCCAGAGATGTGGATACCCCATCCCTAGAGGTGTTCAAGGCCAGGCTGGATGGGTCTTAGAGCAACCTGATCTAATGGGAGATGTCCCTTCCTGTGGCTGGGAGGCTGGAACCAGATGATCTTAGAGGTCCTTTCCAACCCAAACTATTCTGTGATGTGGTTGGTGCTGAGCTGGTGTGAGTACACTCAAATATCAGCTTGTTTGGCTTCTCTTGGGGTGAAAGAGGCACAGACAAGCTTTGCAGCGCTCTTTCACTCTATGTAGCATCAACCCATCCACTTAAAAACAGAGACCTTCTACAGTAAGAGTAGTCCTTGACCTGGGACAATCCATGTGGCCAAATCCTGAGCGCCTCTGGTTGGCAGAGAAGCATCTTGATTCTCTTCAGAGGTTTTGTGAGTCACTGCAAAAAGAAAAACCCACAAAATGATGCTGCTTTATTGTCCTATTTTTTTATTTTTTTAAATGGTGTCACCTGGAGCTTGCTGTCACCTCCCATGTGCTGCTCCATGGACAGGACACCTCAGCACCCCAGGAGCTGCTGTTCTTTCATTAAAGGGTTGAACACACTCCAGGGTTTCTCTGGGTTGGGCTGCCAAACATTTGGGATTTTTTTTTATATGGACCCTGCACTCCTTCCTCTGAGGTTTCCCTCCTCAGCCTAGAGGAGGTATCAAAAATAAGATGGGGAAATTGAGGTGTTTTCTGACTGGGTTTTGGGTTAAGAATCCCAAAAAGATAGGCCAATTTCTTCACAAAAATCTTAGGACATCTGGAGAAGAGGGAAAGCTAGAGCTCAGCAGATGCATAGCACCAGGGCCTAAGGAGCCAAGAGCTCATGGTTTGGTCAGGTTTTGGGGTCTCTTCTTGTACACTAATCCTCATTTCACCTCAGATGCCAAGATGTTGACAGGAGAGCCTTAATAATCTGATGTATTGGCCTGTTCTGTTGCTGCTGTTGGGTCTTGGTAGATGTCAAAGAGACACTCCCTTCCATGGCTTTGGCTGCAAGACAACCTTGTCCTGCCCTTATCTGCAGAATCAAAGGCACAAAGTGGGTTTTATGCCTACTCACCCTTACTCCTCCATGGAAAGTTGCCATCTTTCCATATTTGCAAGGTCAGGGCTCCAAACTGGTAGCAAGAGCTTTGGAGACCCAAGGAAGAGCAAAGCAGGGATGCCCTCACCATCAGACCTTGAAGGCTTTGCCCAGGAATCTTATGACTGAATCTAACATGGGTTGGATGGGGCTTTGAGCAACCTGGAGTAGTGGGAGATGTGGCAAAGGGATGGAACTAGATGGCCCTAAACCCCAAACCATTCTATGTTTCTGTGGGCAAATAGATCTGAGCAGGGATTCATAGCTGTGTCCTCTCACTGGTGGTGCACAAATTGTCCTTCTCTTGAGTTTTGGTTAAGAGACTGGTGTGTCCCTTCTGGAGCACCTGGTGGGGTGGAAGGCAATGTGGCTCTATGCCAGATGACCAGCTCTTTATCTGAGAAAGGTCTGGTGACACCTATTTAAGGACTATGCATCTGTAAATTCCTATTAGGAGTCTGACAACGTGGTGCTTGGGCTGAGAGCTTCGGATGGGGGGAGGTTGATGAGTAACAGATTTCCTGAGGAAGCAAAAATTTTTGCTCTTTCTACAATAGGACAAGTAATTTTTTTTTTTTCATTTGGTTTGTTTGGGTTTTTATTAGTCCCACTGGGAAAGTGCCCCAGGGAGATTCATGACTCTCATCCAGTTTCCAGGGACTTGTATCTATCTCCTTTGCTTCCAAAGGGGATGGGTAGGCACAGTTCAGTGGGTGGATCTGAATGGGATGCTGTTTTGTGGGAGAAGAACGTGGCAGTCCTGCTCTCAGGCTCAACCAGACATTCCTGAGGAAGGGGGTTGCTCCACCACTCTCTGCTTCCCTTTAAGACCAACATCTCCCAGTGAACTCTCCACTTCCCTGCTGTTTATTTCTGTGTGACAAAGAGAACTGCATATTTTCCTTTTCAACTCCTTGGGCAGGCATAGTAGCGTGTAGATTAAGCCCAGATGACTTTTTGTTGTTGTTGTTTTTGGGGTTGTTTTGTTTTAGGGGTTTTCTTTTTTTTGTGGTCTGAGCCATAGCTAAATTATTATACCCAGAGCTTTCTGTATCAGGCAGCATCACTTTGAATTACACAGATGAGGTAGAGGATCTTGACACTTTATACCTACCCTTTTTAAAAAGAAACCTGTTTACTCAACATCTTGTGTAAAAAAAGAAAAAATATAAAGACAAAATGTATGCCTTTTAATAATCACTTTTTTCTTTTTTTTTTTGAGTTTTATGAAATTATGGTGGTTTCACTCCAGCAGCGAAATAAAGAAGCCTTCACTGTTTTGTACATCCCTGTGTCCTGCTGATGGAGGGGGGTTTTCAAGATGAGGGAGGCAAAGGCAGAGTCAAAATCTGGCCAAGGGATGGTGGAGGGGTGAGTGGTGGGGCTCACTCCCATCCCAACTGTGTCCCAGCCATGTTTTCCACCCATTTCCTGGGTTATTTTCCTCCTCTCATCCCGTTCTCCTTTCCTATGAGCTCTCAGGGTAGACAACAGAGGTGGCTGGGAAAAGGTTGGACCTACTATGATTGAGGCACCATCACTGGAGAGATTTGAGAAATGGATATTGTTTAGTGATGATGGCACTGGGACCACTGACACCTTGTACAATGGTCCTGGGATCATGCACACCTTGTATGATGGCCCTGGTCTAGTAGGATGTGTCCCTGCCCATGGCAGGGGGGTTGGAACTAGATGATCTTCAAGGTCCCTTCCAACCCAAACCATTCTATGATCTATGATCTATTTATGATCTTGTCAGAGTTGGGTTGTCTGTGATTCTAAATGGTCTTAAATCCCTTCCAACCTGGGCAATTCTGTGATTCTACAACAAATAGAATATGGGCTACAGCAGTACAGCCCAGGGCAGAGAAAACTGATGAGCCCAGCCCCAAGGTAGATGGTAGAATTGCACCCAGTTCTACAGCCCTTTTCTCCATGGGCTACTCATTCTGTCCCATCTAGCATGGTCCATCTCCAGCCCTTAGCAAAATATCAGCCAGGCAGACCCCACTTCCAGCACAGCCACCATGATCACAGCCAGCAAGAGTCCAATCAGAACAGCAAGGTCTTCTTCAGAGGAAGGTCTGGAATCACCAGTGGCCTTAGTTGAGCAAGCTAATTGCTCAGAGCTCACTTACCAAGGTCTGTCATAGCTTTAAAAAGTTCATAATCAAATAATTTATAAGATAATGGTTTTAAACTAGAGCAAGGTAGGTTTAGATTAGACATTAGGAAGAAGTTCTTCACCTGTGAGGGTGGTGAAGCACCGGAAGAGTTTGCTCAGCGACATGGGAGACCCCTGGAGACATTCAAGGCAGGCTTGCTGAGACTCTGAGCAACCTGATCTAGTGCAGGATGTCCCTGCTCACTGAAGAGGAGTTGAACTAGATGGCCTTTGAAGGTACCTCAAACCCAACACATTCTATGGTTCTATGATTAACTGGTGTAAGCAAGGTCTAAACCTCCAACCCTAAATCCCTGATCCTGTGCCCAGCATGTCTCAACTGATCCAGTTGGACAGAAGATGTTTGTGAGGTTCTAGAAATGCATTTTATCCCATGTGGAAAGAGTTGACCCCATAGCTGCTGGACAAGCTATCCAACTGCAGGCCCATGTTGAGCCCTTAAGAGGCCATTGCTGACAGTCACTGCACACAACAGCCTGACCACTTGATGTCCTCTGTACAGAAGGAAGCCCTTGTCCTAAAAGCACAGTCTGGTTTGGCTGTGACCAGCACCTCTGTGGGTTCTGCCATGGTACAGTGGGAGGAACCCAGCTCCTATAATATCCACCAGCACAAAGACACCTGCCAGGGACACCTGAGCTAGGAAGATCTTGCAGCTGGAGGTCTCGTGGCTGCTTCTCCTGTTATAAACCAGTCCAAAAGCTACATCTACTGAGGTCTTGAGCAGCTTCTTAAGGTTGAGCAACAGAAGGCACATTGACCTCAGTCCACCTAGGAAGGTAGACTGGGTGGACTGATCAGCATAAAAGCAAGGAAGAGTTGCATTGAATATTAAGGTATATTTTCTGGTGGCAAAATGGACTTCTGGAGGGAGGACATGGTGTCCAAATCCTTGGAGGATGACTAAGAACAGAATAGATGTCCAAGGTCAGGATGGAAGAATGACCCCTGCAATGTGATTTTTATCCCTAACACCACTAATGCTTTGTGGTCAGCTGTGGTCCAACCTATCTCTTCTTCAAGCTCAGGACAAGCTGAGCAAGTTAGAACTTTGGAGACAACTGAGCTGGCAGGACATAAAAGACAGAGAGGTTCAGCATTCCTGCAGGAACTGGGTGTATGTTTTCTACATATCTTCTCTTGCATGGGAGAAGGGGAAGGCTGAATGAGGGACTCAATGTTTTATTTGTATTGAAGGACCCAGTGTTTACTTCAGGAAGAGCCTGATATTAAAAGATGTCAAATTTGGAAGAGGTGACATGGGTTTTAGCTACTCACTGTCACCACCCAGTCCCAACTCCACATCCCTCAGCCCTACCCCAAAGCTGGGAATCCAGGAGGACCTATAATGCACCAACCAGGCTGCCTAAAAGGTGGTCAAACCATCACAGATTGACAGAGCCAGAAGCTCTAGAGGAGCTTTTAACCCATTCTAGATTGTTGTCCACAATGAAGCTCTTACAGAGGAGAACATTCAACCAGCTCAGCTCCAGGTCATGGTCAAGGGGCTGCTGCATGGGAAACTGTAGGGCTGTTGCAAGATGGGCAATGACATGACTCAGTTTGCCCAGAGAGGTGGAGAAGGCCCCATCCCTGGAGACATTCAAGGCAGACTTGATGAGCAACTTGATCTAGTGCAGAATGCCCATGCCCACTTCAAGAAGGTTGGACTAGATGGCCTTTGAAGGTCCCTTCTAACTCCATGATTGACTCTATGACAACTTCAAATTCAGGAGTGTCACCTGGGCTCCTTACACTTCCACTACCAGACTGATGGCTCAGTATTAGTCCTGATGATAAAAATACTTACAATAGGGCTTTTAACACTTAGTTGTCCATCTCTCTACCCTAAGAACTCAATCCAAGGTCTGATTTAACCCCACAGAGCCTGAGAGCTCCCAGTGACACCACATTCCTACAAGACCTATGTAAATAACACACGAAGGAAAGACCTGAGCAATGCATCTGGTAGAGTGTGACTCAACCTTGGTTAGACACCCAAGGAATCACCCAAAGGAGGCACCACACACACTCCACTCACTGGAGATATGCTCATTGCTTCACCATGTCATGGAAATAAGCTTCCCTCACAAAACCAGGGGGAGGTTTAACTCTGCCCTCCATGACCAGAGGCTCTGTGGAGGCTGAGGAGCAGGAGCTTGCATGAACAGGCTGGAAAGCAAGGAAAGCTGTCACTAATTGTCTGAGCTCCAAAGTAATCACAAAGGGTTAGGTGTGGTAAGTGGGGAACTGGGGAGGAAACTCCCCTCCCTCACACTCCTGTGGGCTCAGTAAGGCTTTCCAGGGAGCTGACAGCTTGGAAGAGGGGAAGATTGCAGTGGGATGCTGTGGATCTGTCCTTGGATTGCTCCCTAAGTGCTCTGTGAGGCAGATCTTTATCTTCTCACGCTCTTTGAACCACACAGCTGCAAGGGGCACTGCCTCTGGGGTTGTGCAATAAGCAATTGGGTCTTCAGTCAACCTAATTGTTGCCTCACCTCCCAACCAGGATGGCCACGGGGACTTCTAAACATGGGCACGTGTACTCCTGCCTGTACATGCTGTCTCCTACCTGCCTGCATTCCTCCTCACCCTCCGTCACCCAAAAACGTGCATCCTTTTGCAGGCCAGACCCTGATTCCCTGCTACAGGCAGTTGCTGTTCCACACCCAAGTTCCTGCCCTACCCAAGAGGAACACCATGAAAGCCCATCAAGTTTGGGTTGCCACTCACAGGTCCTGTGATCTCTTCCCAACTTCACCACGGTCACAGAATAATAAAATGGTAAGGGTTGGAAGGACCCTGTGGAGATCATCTAACCCAACCCTCCTGACAGAGCAAGATCACCTAGAGCAGACTGCACAGGAAGACATTCTGGGAGATTTTTAATGTCTCCAGAGATGGAAACTCCATCACCTCTCTGGGCAGCCTGTGCTAGTGTTCTGCCACCCCCAAAGTAAAGAAGCTCCTCTTCCTGTTTAGATGGAACTTCCTATGTTCAAGTTTGTGCCTACTACCTCTCATCCTGAAGCACCTTAGTCCCTTCTCAGCAGAGCAGGTGGGTACCACAAGCCCCATGACAGCCATGTATTGTCAACAACAGAATTTATGAGGTCCACCTAGCTCAAAGTGCCTTCACTCTTGCCAACAACAGAATTTATGAGGTTCACCTAGCTCAAAGTGGGTGTCCACGTTGCAGTCTCATCTCTGAGTCCCATCTCAGTCAATACTGGAGATTCAAGAGTGATTCATCTCCTATTGCCATGGAAAATTCTTTCTTAGATCCACCACTCGTCCCTGGACACCCAGCTCACATAGAGATACCCATGATGGAAACATAGCATGGAGATGACCTATGGCTCAAAGCTCTTCCTGTCAATTTTATATCCCACCTCAGAAAGTCAGTTGTCTGCAAAACAACAAAGGCAAAGGTTGCAGGGTCTTCATCATAACCCACACCAGCCATGGTCCAGGCTCACAAGATTGGATACAAAATTCTTTGTGAGAGACGCTTTGCTCCTGCTTTGAAACTTGCTAAGACATGACAAAGTCCTTTCTTGCTTTGGAATACTGCTGGCTCTCATGGCCAACATTTGTGCCTCTTCTTGGGCACAGCACAATTCTCATCACTGCTCCTGTCAACCTGCTTGGGATCATGGAATCATAGAACAGTTCCAATTAGAAGGAACCTTAAAGACCATCTAGTTCCAGCTCCCCTGTCATGGGCACAGACACTTTCCACTAGATCAGGGATCAGCCCTTGTGCAGCATCTCCACGTGAGGACACTGAAAGAGGTCTTCCATCATGCTTCTTCATCATTCATGGACCTGTTGGAGCAGGTCCAGAGAAGGCCATGAGGATGATCAGAGGGCTGTAGGATCTCTCCTATGAGGACAGGCAAAGAGAGTTAGGGCTGTTCATCCCCTAGAGGAGAAGACTCTGGGGAGTCCTCATAGCTGCTCAGCAGTACCTAAAGGGGCTACAGGAAAGCTGAGGAGGGACTGTTTGCCAGGTCATGGAACAATAGGATGAGGGGCAATGGTTTTAAACTAGAGCAGGGTGGGTTTAGATCAGACATCAGAAAGAAGTTCTTCAGCAGGAGGGTGGTGAGACACTGGCACAGATTGCCCTGGTAGAGGTGGTGGAGGCTCCATCCCTGGTGACATTCAAGGGCAGGCTTCATGAGGCTCTGAGAAGACAGATCTAGTACAGGATGTCCCTGCTCACTGCAGGGGGTTTGGACTAGATGATCTTTGAAGGTCCCTTCCAGCTCAAAGCATTCTATGATTCTTCTGGTGCTCAGGGAGATTTTCACCATCAGGAAGAGACTGTGCAATGATGTGAGGCTGCAGGAACATAGGTCTCAACTCCCTCCAGGATCTTGAGCATCAGAGTCATTGCCATCCCTGCATGTGCTGTGGTTTCTAGAAACTCCCATGCCCATAGCTATGAAAATATAAGGCACAGTTTGGATTGGGGGAGACAATTAAAATCTTCACAACAAACNAACTAGAGCAGGGTGGGTTTAGATCAGACATCAGAAAGAAGTTCTTCAGCAGGAGGGTGGTGAGACACTGGCACAGATTGCCCTGGTAGAGGTGGTGGAGGCTCCATCCCTGGTGACATTCAAGGGCAGGCTTCATGAGGCTCTGAGAAAACAGATCTAGTACAGGATGTCCCTGCTCACTGCAGGGGGTTTGGACTAGATGATCTTTGAAGGTCCCTTCCAGCTCAAAGCATTCTATGATTCTTCTGGTGCTCAGGGAGATTTTCACCATCAGGAAGAGACTGTGCAATGATGTGAGGCTGCAGGAACATAGGTCTCAACTCCCTCCAGGATCTTGAGCATCAGAGTCATTGCCATCCCTGCATGTGCTGTGGTTTCTAGAAACTCCCATGCCCATAGCTATGAAAATATAAGGCACAGTTTGGATTGGGGGAGACAATTAAAATCTTCACAACAAACATAGCTGAAAAGTGAAGTGGAGAATTAGGTGCTGCTTGGAAAAGGTATGGCCAGGTCTGAGTTTCTCCTGCAGAGCAAGGAGGGGAGGAAGGAAGATATGCCTGGACTTAGATGATCACCACCATGGTTGGAAAGGGGGCTCTAGAAATCACTTCATGAGTGCCACAAGGAGCTGTGCTGCCCTGCCCCAACCATTTGCAGGGCAGGACCTCAGGGCAGAATCTGTTTTAACCTTTGGAGAGAGCAAACATTTGAGCAGCAGGAGAGAAGGAAGGAGCTGAGTCACTCGCTGTCAGCAGCAGAGGAGAAAGCAGGGCTGCCAAACAGCCACCTGGAGCTTTGTCAGCTCATCCTTTAAAAATAAAAAGGAAAAAAACCCAACCAAACTGAACTTGATGGCTTCTCCTGCATCCCACCGGGAGAGCTAAGGGCATCTGGGGAGTTCCCTGTGAAGGTGGTGGCTGTGGAAAATGCCCTTCCCTGGCTGCAGGTGCTGGTTTCTGTTGCAACATCTCCCCTGGGGCTCACAGAGCAGAGGAGGCTGCTCTCCTCTCCCACAGCAGCCTCCAGGGACTTGTCACAGCCAAGCCAGGGCTTGGTCCAAGGATCTGGGGGTGGGAGATGATGATTAGAGAGGAGATGAAGGCTGCAAGAGCTGCCTGGCAGAGATAACTGCAAGGAGAGTGACTCATCTGAGCCAGGGCATCTCGTCTGGATATCAGGTGGAGATGGGGAGAAGCAACGTATTTAAATGAGCTTTGATCTTCAAGGCAAACAACAAGGGCTTGTTTTGCTGTGCTCAGGCAGACGTGGGTGACAGGGAAGGACAGCCAGACAGGTTTCGGGCTGCTTGGTTCAAGGCAGTTGTTTTCTGCTCAAAATCAGAGATGTGATGAAGGGATAACTTGAAAGAAGAACCTGGGGCACTTTGTGAGTTTCAAATCTGCCAGGCTGAGGGAGACAACAGAGCTTGGTGATGCAGAGAGACACACATCTGTAACTGCCCCAGTTGTAGCTAAGTAACCCACCTGGGAAATGGGTTGCAGCTCCTTAAGCTGTTGCATCTGCAGCCTCCTGGAAGGGTTTCAGAATAAAGTCACAAGGAACTGGATTGACCCAATAGCTGACCCTGATTTGAGCAGGAGACCTCCTGAGGTCCCTTCCAGCCTGAATTATCCCATGGCAGTGGTTTTAAACTAGTGCAGGCAGGTTTAAATCAGACATTAAGGAGAAGTGCTTCACCATGAGGATGGTGAGACACTGGAACAGGTTGCCCAGAGAGGTAATAGAGGCTCCATCCCTGGAGACATTCAAAGCCAGGTTTGATGAGGCCCTGAGCAACCTGAGCTAGTGCAAGATGTCCCTGCTCACTGCAGGGAGGTTGGACCTTTGAAGGTTCCCTCAAACCCAACACATTCTATGACTCTATATGCTTCTTCAATAATACCAGCAAAGAAAAGAATCTCACAGGGTGCAAGACTGGGTGACTGAAAGAGATTACAGAGATACTCCCCTCAGGGGATGCACCTTCTCCCGCCTCTGCTGCTGTATCCTCCAGCTACCTCATGGTGTCCACGTAGGAGGAATTATGTCCAGACTGCACTCTCCCCACAGCTCAGTGTCCTCTCTAAATTGTGGGACACTGACCAGACCTATATGTTGTACCCAATGTCAGGCTCCATTTAAAGCAGCTAAATCACCACACCCCAAACTCCACTCATCATCTGTTTTCTGTTGAGGGCACTTCTATGATGGGATGCAGATTCACCAAAAGCAAAGCCTTGCAAGGGAGGTCTCTGTGTCCATCAGCTGCCTCCACACAATCATAGAAGGGTTTGGGTTGGAAGGGACCTTAAAGATCATCTAGCTCCAACCTCCCGGACATAGGCAGGGACACCTCCCACTAGACAATGTTGCTCAATGCCTCATACAGCTTGGTCTTAAGCACTTTCAGAGAAGGAGTATCCACAAATTCTCTGGGCAGCCTGTTCCAGTGTCTCACCACCCTCACTGTAAAAAACTTTTCTTAGATCTAGCCTGAATCTCCCCCCTTCCAACTTATATCCATTATTTCTAGTCCTTCCATCACATATCCTATTAAAAAATCCTACCCCTGCCTTTCTGTAGGCCCTCTTCAGATATTGATAAGCTGCTCTGAGGTAGACCCTGAGCCTTCTCTTCTCCAGGCTTCAGCTCATTGCACTTCAGCCCCTCAGCCCACCACTGGATTCTTTTCCCCAGGGGTATAACTTTCCAGGTGGCTGAGCTAAACCCTGAATAGAAATGACTTCTTACCAAAAGAGGGACTGTGGCTCTCTGTCCTCTCCCACCTCAATTTTATCCCCCTCCCAGCTTCTTCAGGAGCAATTTTGCCTTTTTTTTTTCTCTGCTCACTGCTGGAGAAAGCTGCACAGCTTTGGGCACTGGATTTTCTCAGAATAAATAGATTCAGTGACTAGTGATTCCCCATTGATCAGTGCTCTTTGAGATCTGTCAGTGAGCCAACTCTTAGCTCATTCAACACATGCTCTACTGCTGTGTAGTGCTTTTTTCCCCCTTCCTGGAATGCCACACTGTACAAATCAAATATTTTACAAGCATCCTGCATATACAGAAACGTTTAAGAACCAACATTATGATCTAAAAGAACCAGACCAAGCTGGTACAACAGGACCCATTTTCCATAAAACCAAACTGTCTGCTGTTTATTGTATTTCTGTTCTTTCTGTTTCCATGAATCAGATTGTAGATCAGCCTATTTTTATTAGACTGACATAACTCCTAGTCATGTCTGGCCCATAAAGGCAGTTTTGCTGCTCATCAAGCTCCTGAGACTTAGCATCATGTTAGCACAAATACTGGAGATCAGGAGAAGATATCAGCCCATGCATCAAAGCCTTAGCATCTTCCAGGGAACTGAGTCTTGCTTGGGTTGAGCCTGAAGCACTTGCTTTTCATCCAAGAATGGGTTTCTTTATTTCATCCTGAACTTCTTAGGAAAGGTCACGTAGGAGATAAGATAGGATGGCAGGCTCTAAGCATCTCCCTGTGATCTTGCACAGTGGCCAAGGAGAGTAGGTGGTCAGTGCAGACAGCTACTCCTGCCCTAATCACACAACAGCACCATTTCTGATGCAGCTGACCCACAAAGACCACTGAACCATACTTGGCCATTTTCATATGGACTCTTCTGTTGCCTTATCTCTGGCTTTGCTTGGAGCTATTTGGCCAGAGATTGACCACATCTTATTGTACATGTGCAGCTTCCTCCACAACCTGTGTCTTTCTCCACAAGTTATGGCACTTGATGGGGCTCTGAGAAATCTGATCTAGGGCAGGATGTCCCTGCTGACTGCAGGGGGGTTGGACTAGATGATCTTTGAAGGTCCTTTCCAATTCTGTGATTCTGCCATACTAAGTTCCTGATCCACTGAGACCTTCCTAAGTGCAAAACAGAAGATGCCTCACTCTTTGGATGTGGGCTGAAGCCAGACCTCAGTACCCAGTTCCACCACCATATCTTCCTTAGCCCACAGCCACCCCAGTCTTCTCTTGCAGTCTGTGCTAGAGTAATATCTTCTGTGTGCTAAAAACCCCATCAGGACAAAGAGCAGCCGCCCACCCATGCTCTCAGCCCACCACCGACGTAGAAAATCCCCGTCCTTAAGGACACAGCCTTGAACAAAAGCCAGGGAAATTAAAAAAATAATAAAAAAAATAAAACAAAACCAAACAAGCTCCTCTGCAGCCTGACCTTTTATTGTCTGTAAAGGGCTGCCAAACCAAACTGCTGCATGGGTCCCTCCCACTCCTTGCATCTCCAAGATTCCTTTCCTCCACATGGTCACAGCCCCAGCTGTGTCATCGGGTCTCCCCCAGAGCAAGGAAGACAATGGGGGAATCCTCGGGGCAGGGTGAGCTGCTTCCTCTGCCTCCATCCAAGGAGGGGGTCCTGGGGTGTGGGGAAAGGCTCGGTGAAGGGTGGGATCTGCAGTTCTGGCAGATGGGACAGTGAGATAAGGTGGGAGAGCATCTCCAGCCTTTCCGGGTTGACTGTGTGGGAAGGATCAGCAGGTTTAAATAACCTTCTCGCCTGTGGGGCCCATCCGAGGAAAATGGAAAGAAAAAGTAAAATAGAGAGAGAAAAGAGAGAGAGAAAAGAGAGAGAAAGAAGAGAGAGAGAAAGAAGAGAGAGAGAAAGAAGAGAGAGAGAAAGAAGAGAGAGAGAAAGAAGAGAGAGAGAAAGAAGAGAGAGA
>VZTY01013638.1:74871-98190 GCA_013400935.1 Turnix velox
AAAAAGTGAGAGCAGATGCCCCCTTCCTGGAGGTGTTTAAGGCCAGGCTGGACAAGGCACTGAGCAGCCTGATCTAGTGGGAGGTGTCTCTGCCTATGGCAGGAGGGTTGGAACTCAGTGATGTTTAAGGTCCCTTTCAACCCAAACTATTCTATAATTCTATGTAGGAAGATGCAGGGTCTGGATCTGGGCTCTGTCTGAAGTGGGAGAAAAGAAAAACCCATGTGACACGGCATCACAATGATGCCCAGTTACACGTGGGGATACCTCATTCAGGGCTGGAGGTTTGTAGAGATGCTTCAGATCCTGTCAGAAACCCAGGGAGGCAGTGAAGTCTGGATGTTTAGGGGTGTAGCCTCATCTCAGCCACTGATCTATTCTTTTGGAGCAGCTTGACTCTTTTTTTGTGATAGTTCTCACTTGGGTTTGGTAGGGAAGCACTTGGAACAATAGAGATGGTTGGGGCACAGGGAAAATTGCAGGTCCATCCCTTGTTAGCTCAGCCCAGAGCAAGCGCAGGCCATGCACAGTACATCAATGCCCTCTTCAGGAACTGTGCAGGCACCAGCACACCCTGCACAGAAGGGACCGTGGACCAGAGTTTCTCCACACAGGACAATTCCATGACCCTAAGGCAAAGTTCCCCAGACTGGAGCAGGCCGAGTCAAGAGGGAGGCAGAAGGGGGTAATTCATGACAAAGCAAACTCATTTCCTTCTTTCCTCCTCACCAGAAAACGGTTGAAAAATAAAAGGGCTGAAAGCACCTGGGAGCAGGACTCCTAGGTCTTTGCAACTCCATTTGGAGTAGATTTTTCCTGGGAAGACCCCACAACACTCAGACACAGCCAACTTGATCATCCTCCAGGTGGACCAAGAGATAAGCAAGTCATCAGCAAAGTTAGCAGCTCTCTTCCACAGTTTCATTTAAAAAGAAAAAGGCTAAAGTTAATAGTTGGACAATTAATTAAGCCCACCAAACCATTGGTGTTGACAACTTCCATCACCCAGGGCTGGCATAAAATGTGACAGCAGTAAACCAAGTCCATCCCACCATGGTGTCATTTGGGGAGCAGACAGTGGAAAAATGGTCTCACCACAGGGTGAGGCAGATAGATATGAGTGGAGACCTTTGTTTTGGTTTTTTCTTTTGGGCTTTTATCTTAATTACATAATTTGAAGGTTCTTAGGGATTTTTATCTGCGGTTAAACAGGTAGCTGTATGATGTGCTTACTTACTGGACTAATAATTCCTGGGAAAATATTAAAGAAGGGCAGATGTGTGGATAGTTGTTTGAAGTTCTCTTTTTCTTTCTGATTAAAAAACAGAAAGGGTCAAAGGGACCTACTGGTGGCCCAGCCAGCTCACTGGATCTATAATATTTGTGTCCCCTGTGTTAACAAATATTTACAGGCTAAGGCTCTCATTTAGCAAAGCTCTCAGCTGCAGGCTCAAATCTCCTTGGCTTCAGAGACACTTAAATGCAACCTTGTGCAACCTGATAAGTTTAAGGACCTTGGATTTTATTTTACTTATTTAAATAAAAGACAACATGCATCATAGCCAAAATAAGGGTCACCAATCATAGAACAGCTTGGGTTGGAAGGGACCTTAAAGATCATCTAGTTACAACCAAGTCACACTGCTGGCTAGCACAAAACTCCTTGTCCCTTTTGTTCTTTCTCAAAAGGTGAAATAACATCTGACTGGGTGATTTTCAAGTGTTTGTACCTTTCTCTGTGGTGATGCTACTTATTTCTAGATGACCTGTATGAAAACCTTTTAATTTGGAGGGTTCACAGTTTTTTTTAATTTGCTGTTTTGTTTTGCAGTGTTGGTCCTGTTACAAGGCAATTGGGAGATTTTCTCTTATCCACTCAGGCAAAGTGGGAACTAGATGACCTTTTAAGGTCCCTTCCAACACAAACCATTCTATGATTCTATGAAAGACAGACTGCTGAGAAAGTCTGATAGCCATTTTGGGACTGAAAACACAGAAGGACTCATTCAGAAGGTGGTTGGAAGGGTCACTTCTCTACAGGGCTACTTCATCTCTGAGTGAGGATCATAGAGCACCTCAAGAGATCAAACCCCCATATATCATAGAATGGTTTAGGTTGGAAGGGACCTTAAAGATCATCTAGTTCCAACCCCCCTGCCATGGGCAGGGGCACCTCCCACTAGATCAGGTTGCTCAATGCCTCATCCAGCCTGGCCTTAAACACCTCCAGGGAGGGGGCAACCTCTCTGGGCAACCTGTTCCAGCACCTTACCACCCTCACCATAAGGAATTTCTTATCTCCAGCCTGAATCTCCCCTCTTCCAATTTGCATCAATTACTCCTAGTCCTGCCACCCGGAACCCCACTAAAAAGTCCTATCTCTGCCTGCTTATAGGCCCTCTGCAGGTATTGAGAAGGTTCCCCCTGAACCTTCTCTTCTCCAGGCTGAATAACCCCAACTCCTTCAGCCTGTACTCATAAGGGAGGTGCTCCAGCCCTCTGATCATCTTCATGGTCCTCCTCTGGACCTGCTCCAACAGCACGATGTCCATCTCATGTTGAGGGCTGTGCTTTTCTTTTTTCCTTGCTCTTGCACTCCCTCTGCTGATCCAAATGACTTATTAGAACAGAAGAACGATGGTGCCACAGCTAAACCAACCACAGGGTAAAAACAGCTGTACAGCAAAAAAGGAACCAGCTCACCAGAGATGGAGATAATGGGGCAGAAGCAAGGAAAAACACTGAGAGAAATGGAGATGTGGCAAATACAGTCTCAAAGCAGGAAGCTTCCAGCACTTCCAGCATGAGCTTCTTAGTTAGGCTGATGGTTGAATAACAGTGAAATGTACTTTCTAAACAAGGCCATTTTATGATTAAGATTCTTCAAAACATCCAGTTCCTCTTCATTGAGGCCTCCTTCTCTGGACAAAGAGAAAACTGGTGGCAGCTTTGACAAAGAGCCAAAAACCCATTACAGAACTCTGCCCACAGTACAGCTCAGCTCCCCCTTTTCTCCACCAGTGACCATAGCAGAAGTTAAAAGATAATTCAGCCTGGAGGGACCTTAGAAGTCTTGTAGTCCAATCTCCTGCTCAAAGGAGAGTCAGCTTCAGCAATTCTTTCCTTCGGTCCAAGTTGCCAGAGAAGCTACAGTTGCATCATCCCCGGAGATGCTCAAGACCAGACTGGATGAAGCTTTGAGCAACTTGGTCTAGGGGAAGGTGTCCCTGTCCATGGCAGTGCTGAAACTGGATGATCTTCAAGCTTCCTTCCAAGCCAAATCAGCCCAGGTTGCTTCCTTCACTTTGGTATTGAATGCAGACCACAAACCCTGTTCCAGTGTCTGTCTTCTTCACATGCCAGGTAGAGTGGGGCTGAAGTAGGTCTGAGATAGCATCAAGGTCTTGAGCCAGCACAGCTGAAGCTGTATCAGGCTGCAGACACCTCCCTTATTTTTAGTGATGACAAAGTCCTTTCACATACAGAAGAGAAGCTGTCATAAACCTTTGGAAACAAGCAAGTGCCTGGGTTCAGAAAGAAAGTACACCAAGGACCTCCTTTCCTTGGTGTAAGCATACACCAAACCAGTGGTCTTCAGAGATGACAAAAAATCACACCTCCAGCAGTTACAGACAAGAAAGCCTTTGGCCATGGTGCAATCTCACCTTAGGAGGTCAGCTCCATAGGAGTCATTTCCCACTGCTAATGGAGGCACCATTCAGCTTGCACCACGAGTACCTCCAGCATCTGGGGGCCATTTGCATGGCACCCTCCCCCAGATGCTACCATGGGGAATCCCAGTCTGAGGTAGGGCAAGATAGGTTGAAACATGTTGACTAGAACTGGAAGGGCAAGAGGAACCTCTTCACTTGTCCATTCACTTGTCCATCTCTCTTCTCATACCCAAACTGCTGTCTCCTGCTTTTTTTCCTCCCCAAGCCTTGTGGTGACAGGTCAAGTCATGGTGGCTCTCCATCACCCAAACAACCTGAGGGATGAGGCAACAAGGGGAAAGGTGGGATTCACCTTCCTGCACCCTCTCCAAATCATGACCAAAGCCCCCTGTGGACACCTCTTGATTCTTTGGGGTGAACTTCACTTCTATCACTTAGTTTTGTGCCTGCTTCTCAAAAAAACAAGCCCAAAATAAGAAGTCTTGTTTTCCAGCTTTAGAGGCAAACTCTGTAAACCAGAAGAAACTCACAGGGACCCAGTTAACCCTAAACCACTTTGCCTTTCATAAATCAAAAAGATGAGAACTAATGGTGCTGCCAGGAAGTAGGGGAGAAGCAGAGAATTGCTCCCTGTGTCCCTTTGAAGGTCCCAAAAGGAAAAGGTCTCTGACAAAGAGTTTGTTTTCATTACAAATGACAGACCCAGCTCAACCAGTCAAATAAACAAAAGCAAGTCTGTAGAACAGCTAGTGCAAAAGGTCCTGGGTTATTTATAAAGGGCTTTTATGTATATCAGGCCTAACACCAAGATAAATCAACCCTGCCAGGAATCCAGAAGCACATCACATGTGGCTCTAGCTGTTGTCAGCTTTCAGCTGGAATATATTTAGCAGCCCCTTATCTTCCAGACCTTTCCAGCTTTTCCCTCTAGGGAGTCCCCTTTGAAAATTAATACATTGAGACCAGACTCAAGTTCCTTAAGATCAAACTCTTGAGAAGCATTCAAACCCTTGCTATTGCATTCAGATATTTTGCTTCCCAGCATGTTGTAGGATGGTGAAAAGCCCCATCCAGGATCAAGTTTGCCCAAGCCAAGATGGTTTTCTTTCCCCACCCCAAGACAGACTACTCAGTTGCCAACATCTACTACTGTTAACTTCAGTTCAAATAATCTGAGGGATTACTTCTCAGCTGGTCAGAGGGAAGATGAGGATGTTTGGGATCTTGTGGGGCTTGTTCACACGACCAGTCGAAGACCTTGCAATCCAATTAAATGAAACTTGAGCAATTTGTGAAAGGGACAGTAGGAGTTGACTCTGCTGCCTCTCCTCTGAGAGGTTGGGCTATGGGAATCAAAACAAGCCCCAGGAGTAACAGAGATGAGATGAATCATAGAATGCTTTGGGTTGGAAGGAGCCTTTAAGATAATCTAGTTCCACCTCCCCTGACACCTTCCACTAGATCAAGTTGCTCAATGCCTCATCCAGTCTGGCCTTAAACACCTCCAGTGAGGGGGCATCCACAAACTCTCTGGGCAGCTTCCTCAGTGTCTCACCACCATAAGCCATCTCCCTCATTTTGATAGCCAGACCCAGAGCAGACAAAAAAAAATTAAGGATGTAGTCAAATTAAGGCAAAGAAATACCCGATTTTTGGCTACCAATTCTTCACAATCTGACCCTGGACAAGGACAGTGTTGGGAAACAGCCACATGTTGGTCTGCTCAACCTCTCTGCATTTCAGGACAGCCTTTTCATCTTCGTTTTATGAAGAGGTCAGATGCCTTGGAAGGTGATGACATTCTTTCATCACCACAAAGCCAAGGGCAACATCAGAGATAAGGTTTCTGAAAAAGGAGTGCAAAGAGGGAAATACCTGATGTGGGGTATCCTTTGCATTTGCTTTTTGATGCCAAATGCCTCAGCTGCTTTCAATTCATCAGAATTAACTCCAGCTTAGTAACACCCAATAATTGCCTAATTGGTTTGAACTAACTGACTACAAACAGCCCAGAAGATGCCAGCTGGTGACCCCCTGCCTTTCTGAAAGGGCCACGGGAATTGTCTGCAGGAACAATTGCTCAGCAGGAAAGGCAAGTCCTGCAGACTCAGGCTTCACTGTGACAAAAAGCTGTGGTTAAGCTCAAGTAATCCCATTTTTTAGAAATTATTTGGTTGGTTTTCTTCCCAGAAAACTCAAATTTTCATTGGTATTTAGTGCCAGACATTTTCTTTTTACTTTGAACTATGCTGAGCCCCAGCAAACTTGTTTCTTCAGCTGAACTATGTTGGTGATGCCTAGGAACATGCACCCCCGATCCTACCATTAGCCTGAGAAGCAGCAGATGAAAGGTCTGAGTTTGAGGGGAATAAAAATCGGGCTACTGAGTCTTTTAGAGGGACTTCTGTAATCTTTTCCCACGTTGAATAGGAAGTAAAACTGTTTCTACTACAACCACCCCTAAATACAAAACTCAAGAGACCATAGAATTATAGAGTTGGAAGGGACCTTCTAAGGTCATCTAGTCCCCTGCAGTGAGCACGGACATCCTAGATCAGGTTGCTCAGAGCCTCATCAAGCCTGGCCTTGGATGTCTCCAGGGATGTGACCTCCTCCACCACCCCTCTGGGCAGCCTGTTCAGTGCCTCACCACCCTCACAGTGAAAACCTTCTTCCTAATGTCTGATCTAAACCTGACCTGCCCCTCATCCTTTTGCATCCATCTTAAATATAAGAGTTGACCAAATTTTATCAACTTTATTGGCTCGGATGGTCCCTGTGAGGGCTCCAGCCTCCACTGCTTATTGTTTTTCTTTCCCCAGTCTCTGCACTCAGCAACTTGCTTTTTGGTTGCCCTAGGTGTTCCGTGGGGAGGAGGGGAAACTGTTGGAAAATTCTGAGTAAGATGATCTCTCCTTGAGCCATTCAATCCAGCCATGCTGGGCTGAGACCAACATTGCATGAAAATTCCCAAGCAAGTATTTTCATGCTGGAGCTTCTCACAGCCGGTTCATTCCCAGATACTTGCACCAGATGGCGGTGCCGGCACATCTCCAGCTTCTTTTCTCAAACAAATGCTACAGCAGCATCTCAGGCAACGCTGAACTGTTTGTAGGTTTTCTGTGCTATCACCTGATTGCCTGATGGTGCCAGCACAGAGCATCCCACTGGGCCACCTGCGTAAGATGTGCCTCCTTAGGCACCTTCTGCTGTCTTGCCAATATTCTGGGAAGAACAGACAGATTGGAAATAAAAGTCTTCACTATGTTCAGGACAAGGAACTAGTTAAAGAGGTGAAGGCTTAGCTGGATATAAGGGGTCAGAACAGGGTGGAAGGTGCCTGGAACAACATCAGGGGTGCAAGCCATCAAGAAAACACCCTGTTCAATGGGCTAGAATATTACCCTAATGGTTGGATTACCAAAGGAAATTCTCACCACCCTCACAGTAAAGACCTTCTTTCTTATATCCAGCCTAAATCTCCCCCCTTTCAATCTACAAATTCCCATCATCAGTAAATTTCATTAATGCAGTATCATTTAGCACCTATCAAGATCTTCCAGGATCTTTAGTGTGACACCAAAAAAAAAAGCATTTGCTAACAGAGAAATCTTTCTAGTGATTGAGAATCAGTTCCACACCCGCAGCGTGAGCCCACACACATGCCTCCCCACCAGAACAAGCTGCTTCTCCCAGTCACTCACCTTGTACAGCTCTACCCCAAATGCAAAGCTGAGGATGTAGGTAGAAAGAAGCCATTGGAATTTTTTTCCCCCATCACCATGACATGAGCTGCTATTACTCCTTTACGTGCAAAATAATCTTACAATCCCACACACTAGACCCATAATTCATGAGCTAACAACATCCATATCAATCATACCAGACGCTGATCGGCTCTCAGCATCTGAAGACACTTTGAGAGCAGCGGCCTCCAAAAATAAAAACCAATTTAGTCCAACAGAAGTGTCTGAGCCACTGTAGTGTTCTCCTCAAATCCTGTCAGTAATCTGAAAAGCATCTTCAATGAGCTGCTCTTCTGAAACCTTCTCCATGTCCTTTCAAAACCAGTTCCTAGGGCCTCTAAAAGATACAGAAGCAGAATTTCCTAGGTTCGAGGGGCCTTTCAGAGAGTCTAATCACCAACCTAACACTGACAAAGAACACCACTAAACTATATTGCCAAATTTACCTGCCTTTTAAATGCAGGGATGGTGATGTAAACACTTCCCTGGGCAGTCTTTTCCAAAGTTTAACATCCCTTCCAGTATAAACATTTTTTCCTAATGTCAAGTCTAAACCCTCCCATGGTGCAATTTGGGGCCATTTCCTTTTGTCCTGTTGCTTGTGGCGAGAGAAGAGACCAGCCATCATCTCTCTACAACTTCCTTTCACGGAGTTGTAGGCAGAGATAAGGTCTTCCCTCTGCTTCATTTTCTTCATGAAAGATGTTCCCAGCTCTCTCAGCCATCCCTCAGACTTATTCACCAGACCCATTACCAGCTTCATTGTCCTTCTCTGGACGTGGCAGGTTTCTACTGGCCACTCAGCTCCTTATCAGATAGTTATGTGTTGTGGGGATATATGCCTGGAGATGGATGAGGCACTGAGAAACCTGGTCTACTGGGAGGTGTCCCTGCCCATGGCAGGGTGGTGGGAACCAGATGATCTTTAAGGTCCCTTCCAACCCAAACCACTCTATGACATTGTACCTTCCAAACCAACAAAAGACTGGGGTGGGATGCAGCTGACAAAATACATAGAACTATTATGGATAGGCCTTCCATAGTTAATGGTTTGAAAAGTGTCTTTGAAAGCTGGTGAAGAGAGAAAGGCAATTGAGAGGACCATGCATTTTTACATGAAGCTTTTGTCTAAAGCAGCTGTGATGAACTGTGTATGTGCCTGCCTGACAGCAGTAAGAGAGTGATTCACCCAAGAGGCATCTATGTTATAGAAGAAAGGCTCCATTAAAGTCAGATGACTCCACCTTGGAATTTTATGTCCTGCTCCAAGCTATTTGTGACTGTGCAAGTTTTTTAATGTTATTGTCTTCTGCATTTTTTGCTAATTAGTGCTCCCTCAGCTTTTGGCCTGAGCCATGCAGATGGAAGCAATTGGAACTGGCTTCTTTGTCATTCTCTTCCTCTTATTGTGCTGGATAACCAGGGATAACAGGGCTTACTATTTAGATTAGCTCATGTTGAGGGTCTGTACCTGTCAATAGACATTGCTACCAATACAGGACATGAAGCAGCAGGGTGAAGGGCAGGTTTTTTGATAGGGCTGACCCAATATATATGGAAAATTGACCTGCTAGTCAGACATACCGCTGCTCAAATGGAAAGTCATGTCAATTGCTTCAATGCTCAGAGACTCAGTTACAGTTCCTCGTTCTGACAAAAAACAGACATAAATTAACAGGGAAAACTCCATTTCCTTTCTGCCATACTCCCCAGGTTCAAAACCTATTTGGTAAAGAGGGAAAATCTCCATCCTAAGGAGAGGGAGGTACCAGGCACTGCAATTAGCTGGGCTTTGTATGTTGTCCGCTCAGAAGGTTTCTCAGACTGTCAGTGCCATCAGCTGATCTAACTGTCAACCAATACATCTGAGACTCACAAACAGCAGTTTGAGTATTCCCAGCACCCTTCAGTCTTGGCTCTAACCAGTCCAACTTCTAGGTGGAAAACCAGTCACAAAATCCTCTCACAAGCTGGAGCACAGATCTTTGGGGCTTCATACAAAGACTTTCACATGTGGTTTGCAACAGCTCTCACCAGGACAGGAAGGGCAATCACAATGAAACAATGAATGGAAAAGACTTATCTGAAACACATCCAGGCTACATTTAAAAGGGGCCAGGATCTGTTCTCTGATCCTGATGACAACTGGCACAAATCATGTCAGCAGAGCCAACTTCTTCTTTTCCCCCCTAAAACTTATTTGCCCCATGGGAGACATCCTTGCCCTTGATGTGCTTCATAAGATTTCTAGAAGAATGAGATCATTACAGCACCAGGGAACACAAACTGCAACACACCTTATGCACTCAAGTCCATGGACTTGATACTTGGTACAGGATAAAGGATCCCCAAAAAAGCTGACCTGTAGATGTCCATCCCTCTGAGGTGCAATCCAGAAGTACTTCAGACATTTTGCATGCTTCCTAAAAAAGGCCTGGGAGACCTGCATTACCAGGGCTGATCAAGCACAACTGGTGTGGTGATATCTAAACGGATTGTCCTAGAAGAATTTGCAGGTGTCCCTGGACTCCTCCTTTCCTCTTAGAGCACTGAGCAGAGTTCCTCCTTCTAAAAATATAGCAGGCATGGAAGATTTCCTCCCATCTACAGAATATACACCTACTTTTCAGCCTAAAGAAGGCTTAAGGCAGAAGTTGAGAGGTGTGAATGCAGTTTCCTACCTCACATCTTCAGATAGATACCACCAAAATGAAGCACAAACATGAGAGAAAAGGGATAAAAGGTCTTTACAGATCAAATCAGGACTGGGACTCTGGATTTGTCTTTGATGCCCCCTAAGTGGAGACACTTGGGTTTTGTATCAATCAATCCCTGGAAGATCTGAAGAGCTCCCAGGAGAAGGGTGCCCACAGACTCACACTCTCATTTCTACCCTTCTCTACCCCAGTGAAAACTGCATTCCTTCCGGCCCAGTGGCAGAGTTTCACCAAGAGGGTGGAGATTAACTCCACTTCCACAAGCCTGCAGGCTTCATAAGAGCACACACCCATGAAAGGTGGGAGTTTTGATTACTTGAACATGTCACCAAACATCACTGAAGCCATGTTCACAGGTAGCAAGGTTTTCCCACTACTGAATTACAGATGAAGACGGCAGAGCTTACAGATGTAGCCATCCAAACTTTCCCCAGCAAAAGTCTACCCTACCTGAATCATAGGAACCAAACCCAAGCTGACTCAATATGTTCATCACTAGCATATCTAATTTCTTATGCCCCAGGAATCACTACAGTCTTGGGAAACCCAAAAGAAAGCTCCATCTTGAAAGTAGCTCCTTAGAAAAACATCAGTTAGACTGATTCCACACCTAAAATGTTATGACCACAGTTGTTTCATGCTCATCTCACAACAGAAGGAGACTTTCTACTCATACCTGGGACTGGACAATAAGGCAACTAGTTCTGTGTTGGACAACAAAAGAGAGAAGGTGGTAAATCAAAAGTAGAATAGAGAAAGACCATTAGAAGGTTTAAAGTTCTGGAGGACAAATCTTCCAAAGAAGGCATCAAAGAACTTACCAAAGTTTATCAAAAGGGTATGCAAGAAAAATTTCACCTCTGTGGAAAAGAATGTAGTTACACCAGTAAGCAATTAAGCTTCATAGAGAGCCAGTGGCTGTAGTAGCTGCATAAACTGAAGTAACAGACATTTAGGTGGCCACCAACCCCCCAGGCCATCCCTCCCCCTGCCTAACGAGCTGGGGGGCCAGCAGGCCCCCCAGCCTTTCTCCTCCCACCATGCACCCTTGGGATATGCAACTCACCAGTGATGTCCTGGAGTGGTGACACTGGGAGAAGCATCCCGTGGGGCCCACAGGGGGGCAACTTCAGCTGCTGCCTTCTCCCAGGGCTGTTAAATAAGGAAAGTGGGTGGAGGAGGCAAAGTGGGAGCAGTTGGGGATGGAGGAGTCTGCAATGGAGCCCAGGTGTCTGGGATTTGGGTTGAGGGGGGGTAGGAGGCAGAAAGAGGTGGAAAAGCAGGACATGGTGTACATGAAACCTTTTGAGAGGCAAATTGAGGGAGAAAATAGAAGGACATGGACCTGATGAAGAGGGTTTGGAGGAGGGCCACAAAGATGAGCAAGTGTAAAAGGTCCTGGGTTATTTCTAAAGGGTTTTCAAGTATATCAGACCTAACACCAAGATAAATCAACCCTGTCAGGAATCCAGAAGCACATCACATGTGGCTCTAGCTGTTGTCAGCTTTCAGCTGGAATGTATTTAGCAGCCCCTTATCTTCCAGACCTTTCCAGCTTTTCCCTCTAGGGAGTCCCCTTTGAAAATTAATACATCGAGACCAGACTCAAGTTCCTGTCTTCAGTTGTGGATTGACAAGATCAAACCCTTCAGAAGCACTCAAACCCTTGCCATCACAAACAACTGCTATTTTGCTTCCTAGCATGTTGCAGGATGGTGAAAAGTCATCTCCAAGATCAGGTTTGCTCAAGTGAAGAGGAGTTTGTTGCCAGCTTCTACCACCATGAAATAAATCTTAAAATATTAAAATAATTACATAAATCTGAGGGATTACTTCTCAGCTGGTCAGAGGGAAAATGAGGATGTTTGGGAGCTTCTGCTAAGGTGTGCCTCCTTAGGCACCTTCTGCTCTATTTTGCTGATATTCTGGGAGGAATAGACAGATAGGAATTAAAATTCATCACCATGATTATAGATGTGAAAGCATGGCTGGACATAAGGAATCACAAAACTAGGGGTGGAAGATGCCTGAAACAAGATCAGGGCTGAGCAGCACAAGGCATCAAGAAAACACCAATTGGCTTAGACTTTGTGAGGTTACATCAATAGATGCAAATTACTTCTGGTCACTGATCTCTGCCCTAGCATGTGGTGGCACTGACTTTGTCACAACACAGAGCAAGTTTTGTTGTCTCTGAGTCTTTTGGTGCTCCCTTCCAGCAGCTCCTAGTGGCCAAGCTCTGGGAGACAGATCAGCAGCCACCACAGTGTGCCCAGACACCAGGACTTTCATAATCCTGATGTGTGGATGATTCTGTTAGTGGGGGGTGTCCTTGCCCATGGCAATGGGGTCAGAACCAGGTGATCTTTGAGGTCCCTTCCAACCCAAATCATTCTCAGCCTGGTGAAAAGAAGACTTTGGGGAGACTTCATAGTGGCCATTTGCCAGGGTATGGAGTGATAGGATGAGGGGCAATGGTTTTAAGCTAGTTCAGGGCAGGTTTAGATTAGACATTAGGAAGAAATTCTTCACCATGAGGGTGATGAGGAACTGGAACAGATCTCCCAGAGAGATAGTGGAGGGCCCATCCCCAGAGACATTCAAAGCCAGGTTTGATGAGGCTCTGGACAGCCTGATCTAGAGGAGGATGTTCCTGCTCACAGCAGGGGGATTGGACTAGGTGGCCTTCGGAGGTCCCTTCCAATTCTATGATTCAGTATCTCCAGTGATCCCAGAACCTGTCAGGGAGCTGCCCAGAAAGCAGCTGCACAGGGAGACAACTCCTGCATGGACACAGGCAGCTTGGTGAGAGGAGCTGGACATGAAACAGGCCTGTCAAGACAGGGAAAAGTAGCTGGGAAAAGTAAACTTCTGCTGTACAAGCCTCTGACCTTCTGGCTTGATAAGCAGCAGCCACCCAGCTGGGGCTGTCCCTATTATCATACAAGGGTTGCACAGCATTGGTTGAAATAAGCAAATTCCCAGTCTGACCCTTCTCTGTCTGGTATTTTGGATTTATTATTTCTACATGAACAAGACTTGTAATGAGATTCACCAGGCAGATAAGACTTTGACCTCCCTCCTACCCAGAAACGAAGGGAGACAAGGAGGAGGTGGCTGAGTTGAGGAAATCAACCTGGCTTGACTGAGACATGGCATTTGCTGTTGACTCCTGCAATAATAATCCCCTCTTCTGCTCTTGGGCTGTTTCAAATCTCATTTCACAGTCAGCAGAAATCTCCATCCCCCATTTTCCCCTGCAAGCACAATCCAGTTCCTGGGGAATTCTGCATAAGAATGAAAATATGTCCTAACATTAACATGTGCAGAGGTTTAAACCAGGCTGTCAAACAAACCTTGATGGCTTCTTGTTTAGCAGTTATGGATCCAAGCTACATAAATCGGTGACAGGATGAACTGGGAATTCATCCACCTTTCTCTTCTGGAATCTCTCAAGGAATTCAGACATGACATGCCTAATGGCCTTGCTCATTTCTCCAGACAGTTGTGTTTGCAGCTGGTGCCAGTCCCCTGCATGACAGGATGAGCACCATCTGACAAGGAGAAGTGTCCAGGGAAGGACCATGGAGGCTAAGAGGTGGGCAACTTGGAGGTAGGTACTTGCACAGAGTCATGTCTCTCCAATATTCATAGGTCTCTCTATTCTCAGAACATCTGGAGAACTTCNCTGCACAGGGTCATGTCTCTCCAATATTCATTGGGGTGGGTAGTAAATAGGTCTCTCTGTTCTCAGAACATCTGGAGAACTTCTGACAGCAGAAAAAAACCCAAAAAACCCAACCAGTTAAGTCACTAAGTTTTCCACAGAAAACCAGACAGAATGGAGGAGAAGCACTTATTGTTGCATGGCCAGCCCTTAGATAGGTAACTTGATGGTCTACCATAGTTTGGTTCTCTTTTTCACATTCATCCACCTCAACCACCCAACTTTTGAGAAGCACCACAAAGGGAGCCCATATTTAACCCTTTTATTGCAAAATCACATGGCTGGAAGGCTACCAACCCTACCCAAAGCTAGGCTGAGACAAAGAAGGTCGCTCAAAGCCTTGCCCACCAAACAAACAGAGCCCAGTGGTCTTCATCACTGCAAATACACATTGCTGTCATATCTAACTTATAAAAGCAGCAGTGATCTGAACTTCCGTCATCTCTGTGCAGCGGGCTAGACAAGTCTGCCAGGCTAAGATAAAATGGCACACAGAACCCCATTCTGACTGCTTTTGACCACCAATTCCATCTGGGACCCCAGAAACTTTTCTCTGCTAAGATTTCATTGCAAATTTAATGCTCTCATGCAAATTTTCAGATTCAGTTAAATCAGTATTTTTCATAGAATCATAGAATGGTTTGGGTTGGAAGGGACCTTAAAGATCATCTAGTTCCAACACCCCTGCCCATGGCCAGGGACACTTCCTACTAGACCAGGTAGCTTAATGCATCATCCAGCCTGACCTTAAACACCTCCAGGGAGGTGCATCCACAACCTCTCTAGGCAAACTGTTCCAGTGCCTCATCACCCTCATAGTAAAGAACTTCTTTTTTATATCCAGCCTAAATCTCCCCTCTTCCAATTTGCATCCAATCCTCCTAGTCCTGCCATTTTGGACCCTATTAAAAAGTCCTACCCCAGCCTTTCTGTAGAACCACTTCAGGTTTTGATGGAAAAAAGTATCATCAGAAAGTTGCAGATAAATTTGTTAATATCTACCCCAAAAGAGACTCTCAGGGCAGATTTGTGTTTCACTACCAGGAAGTTTGGGAAAGACCCTCAATTTTCAACCATCTTTCTAATGTAGGAACATGGCATGAAACATTTTAACTTGATTATATTAATATGCCTGTCTTTACTTGATTAAAAGTGTTAGTGTTGGCCAGCCTTAGTTCTGTTGAAAGAGTTCTTCTGGATTCAAAGGCATATTTTTTTGCAATCTCTAAATTCTTCAGCTGAAAAGGGAAAAGGGGTTGAATCCTTAATAAAGACTTCCTTCCTCCCAGTGTTATTTATTTATTGGCTAAAGATAGGCTAAAATAAACAGAAATTACTGGTAAAGACTTCAAAACCTCAGCGATTAAAACATCATTCCCCTGTCAATGCTCCACAGAAATTCCTTGTTTGTTAGGATACTATTTCTCAAGTTCAGCCTGAACAATCTCAGATGGTGGACAAAGCCAGTCCTTATTGTGAACACAGGCTGCAGATTTTTGGGAATAAAATATTCTGAAAGGCATGGATGGTTCTTCTGATCTCCATAACTCGTACACCTGCAGTCTGTCACAGTCTTGGTCACACAAGGTTTTTCTGCCTGACCTCTTGTCATGTCACAGAAGTTGTACATGTTGTCCAGCCTTTTTCCTATGTCAAATGTTTGTCTCAGCTCTGTGTTCCCTTGAAGGGTTTATCACTCCCTGCTTCCCTCATAACTCTCATGCAGAGGAAAGCTGTGGCCAGCAGATGATGAGAGGTGATTCTGCTCCTTTACAGCTGTGTCCAGCTCTAGAGATTTCAGCACAAGTACCTGTTGGAGAGGGTCCAGACAAGGGCCACAAGGATGATCTGAAAGCAGAAGCACCTCTGCTATGACAGGCTGAGAGACTAGAGGCTGTTCAGCCTGGAGAAGAGAAGGCTCTGGGAAGACCTCATAGCAGTCCATCAGCACCTGAAGGGACTACAGGAAAGCTGGGGAGGAACTGTTTGCCAGGGCATGGAGTGACAGGACAAGGGACAATGGTTTTAAACTAGAGCAGGGCAGGTTTAGATTAGACATTAAGATGAAGCTCTTCACCATGATGCAACAGAATAGGTTGCCCAGAGAGATGGTCCCATCCCCGGAGACATTCAAGGCCAGGCTTGATGAGGCTCTGAGCAACCTGATCAAATGCAAGATGTCTCTTCTCACTGCAGGGGGGTTGGACTAGACAATCAATGAAGAGCCCTTCCAACTCTATTGTTTTATGAAACATCCCTCTTGTTAAAAGCCTTGGTGATCAGAAGTGGACCAAAGCTGACATCCCATGCTGCCTTCAGGGTTGTCCCAGTGCTTTCCTGCAGAGGGAAAGACATCAAGCTCATGCTATAAACAGATAGGAAGCACTTTCTGACATGGGCTTACAGCAAAACATTGATCTGTTTGTTTTGTGTCAGAGTCACCTGCTGTTCAGTATGAAGTGGTGGAAAGTCAGAAGGGAAGAGTTCAGCTAGAGGCCACTTGCACAGTTACTGGCAAAACCACTTATGTTCTTATTGAAGCTGCTTATGTGTTCTGTCCCTGGGAAAAACAGATCACCTGAGAAAAACACAAAAGGCACGTGATCATAATTTGGATTTGGAAAGAAAATAATTGAGAAGAGACTATGCATTTCCTCTGCTGCATCTACAGGCACTTCATAATTTTTTATTTTCTGAGGTGCAGCTCCTTGAACCAGGAACCAGTTAGGGAGAAGTACACCATATACAGCAGATAAAGGAGCACTTTCTGGCTACTGATCATGCTTGAACCCCACCAGAATACAAAGAGAGTGTCAAGCAAAAGGTTTTATACCAACAGAAGGGCTTTTCTTCTATATGTTGCCTGTGATTAATCCATGGGACTCATTGCATGAGAGGTCACAGAGGGCAACATTGTGCATGAGATCACAAAGGATTTATTCACAGTTCTGGAGGATTTCATCAGGACAACTCAGCACAGCAGATCTGGCTGCAACTTCTGTGGCAGGAAATCCCTAAAACACTGAAGAACAAAGACAGAGAGGCTGCCAAGTGTCTCACTCTAGGCATCTGGTTGTCTTCCAGTCGTTCTTCAAGCATCTGCTCCGCTGTCAGAAGTCGCATGCTGAGATGCAGTGACAGAGTTTGCCAGGGTGGCAAGGAAAGACTGGGGATTAAGGGCATAATTCTGTATTTAATGGGATGTTGAGGGCAGATTTTCAGCTGCTGTAAATCATAGAATGGTTTGGGTTGGGAGGGACCTTAAAGGCTCTGGAGACTTTGCTCTCCCAAGGATCTGGCCCTCTTTGTCTTTTCCAGACTGACAGGACAACAATTTCCAGCACACCCTACAAAATTCCCCCCTGTATTAAGAAAGGGTCCAAGTAAATCCCTTGAGACTTGAGGGAGGTGCACAATCTCCAAAAATCCATTAACCCCATGGATCTTCACAAGACTCTCACTGCAATACTCACACATGACCCATACAGGTCATGCAGATGGCATGATGGAGAGGTTCAGACACTTCAGCTCCATCCAAATGCAAGGACCAATCAAGAAGCAAACCAAGGAGTCTTTCTCCAGTGACAATCCATGGCTCTTCCTCTCTTCTCCCATGTTCTTGAGCCTCTTCTTCTTCCTTTAGAACTGCTTTCAGCTGGGAGGGGAGGATTTCTCAGGAGAAACTCCCCACGACCCAGCTATTAGATAGTTTGGGAGGTTTTCAGTATAGCACAAATTATCATAACCATAACCAACACACACTTCTTGGGATCCACCAGCCACTTGGACTTTGAGTGGCTGAGGAAACAGACAATAAAACATGTATTCCCAAAGAATTTGTGGACGCCCCATCCCTGGAGGTGTTCAAGGCCAGGCTGGATGGGGCTTTGAGCAACTTGGTCTGGTGGGAGGTGTCCCTGTCTATGGCAGGGAGATTTGAACTAGATGATCTTTGAAGTCCTTGAAAACAAAGGCAGAAACACCCTCAAAATACTCTTGACTTACTTAACCTGCTGGCCATGTCCTTTTTAATGCACTCCAGGTGACCACTGACCATCTTGGCTACAAGGAGACATTGCTGGTGGAAGAGCATGGTCCATGCTTTCCTTCATTTCACCTTTCCTTCTGCCTTCAGGCCACTGAATGGAGTCCCACCTGGCCACATGCACCAGCGTGCAGAGCCCAAATGCAGCCTGCAATGTCTTAGACACTATAAACTCTTCTGTCCCCCACATGCTCTCATCACCCAGCCAAGTCTGCTCCATGAGCCCAAGTGTAACAGAGATACATTTTGCAGTTAAACATCCTGCAGTTCAGAAGGGGCTGCCAAAGATTTAAATAAAAAATAGTTTCCTTTCTTGCTTTAAATACTTCAGAATTTCAACAGCTGGAGACATCCCAGGATCTTGCTTGTTCATTACTATTCTTTCCCTTATGGATGGATGCATCTCTGATCTAGCACAGGTCAGGAGTACAAGCACTTGCATCCCTGAAAACCCAATGCCTAACATCAGGAATCACTACCTTTTGTTGCCCAAAGAGGTGGTGGAGGCTCCATCCCTCGAGACATTCAAGGCCAGGCTTGATGAGGCTCCGAGCAACCTGATCTAGTTAAAGATACCTCCTGCAAGGAGGTTGAACTAGATGACCTTCAATGGTCCTTTCCAACACAACAAACTGTATGATTCTATGATTCCCAATCTCAAATCCCTGCAGTAATTCATGTTCTTCATAGACAAAGAAGAACAACCTCTCCTAGCAGTCATAACCAGCAGCAGAGCGTTCTTCCAGCTCTGCCTACAACTCTGGGAGGCTCCAACCACATCTCTTCACTCTATGGCACCTTATCATCCCTTTGCATCCAAACACTGACCCATTTTAACCATCAGTGTGAACGTGAGCTCCTCCAAGGGAAAGAAGACCAAGATGCCACAGGATGTTATCATAGTGACAGCTGGATTTACACTTTTCTCCAAACACTGTCCCATTTTAACCATCAGTGTGAACGTGAGCTCCTCCAAGGGAAAGAAGACCAAGATGCCACAGGATGTTATCATAGTGACAGCTGGATTTACACTTTCCTGGACTGCTCCAGACGTCACTTTCCACAGCTCACTGCTCTGCTTTCTGTCCAGCCCTGCTTCTCCCCTCCTCCTCTCCCTTTATGTATAGATATTTTATTGCTAACACTCTGCCTTTTTATGACCAGTTTTTCCACACTCTCTCCCACTTCCCCCATCAATTCTTTTGTCACTTTTACTGTCGGCTGCTCCTGGATAAAAATACCAAGAAGGGTCAGGATTCATGAGCTGTTCTCTCTGCTTAGAAAAACCTGCAGAGAACAAGGGGAAAATTACACAGGAAGCAGTTGCTAACAGTAAGATTTTGGGTGAAGAGCACAGTGCATTGTAACTTGCTAAATTTAATTGAAATGCTGTTCAGCTCTTCTTTGAGGTCCTCTTCATCTGACCAAGGAGTAAGTGGATGTTCATTAGGGAGCCTTTCACCATCCAGCCCAGCCTGAGCAGAGAACAAACAAATATGGCTGTAATTCCTTAGTGAGAACTTCTTCCCATCAAAACTGTGCTCAGTTCTGCTTCCACCCAACCATGGGATCTGTTTCTGTCTCTGGAGTTATAAAAAACCTGTCTGGATGCTTTCCTGAGTGAGCTGCTGTAGATGAACCTGCTCTTGCAGGGGCCTGGACTAGATGACATCCAGAAGTCCCTTCCATCCCCTATAATTTGTAATTCTGTGACCCTCTAGCCTCTCTCCCAGGTAATCCATAGTGACAGATGTAAAAGGCATCATATCATGAAGATAAATCCAGAGAGAAACTCATCCACTGAAGAAGATTCCAGATGCAGGGTCTTGCATCACAGTCCTATACCAGCAGGGTTTCATTAGAAACAGGAAAGCATCCAGAGATGGGAAAGGCAGCTGCTTCTCCTTGGCTCAACCCTTTGTCCACCTTGTAAGATTTGCAGCAAAGAAAAATCCCCAATTACAAACTCCATACAACTAATGCTGGTTTGCTACCAACACTGAATAACTCGAAAAGGTCTAGTTTTTCCTAGAATCATTCCAAAGCTAAATCCTGATAAAAATCAGGAGTTAGCATCGGGTTTTTCTCACTAGGTGACTTCCAAGCAGCCACCTCATTTTGGCAGCAAGGAGTGCTGAGCAGTATGGACATGCCTGGCCCATTCTCACTGAGCTCATGGTAGTGGAAAATGCCCTGACACAGGAAAATTTACTACTGTAGACATAAGTGGTGAGTACAGATGAGCTGGTGTTGCAGCTGCCTTCCATCTGGTCTGAGCATTGCTCTTACCATAGAATCTTGCAGAACTTCTCCTTATAGGGCCAGAAGCCAGCATTACAGACATGGACATTACTGATGTTCATGTTTATTTGTAAAAAAAAAAGCTACCATAACTCATACTTCACAGCAGTTCCCACCTGCTGTAAACCAGCAGATCTGCTCTGTGCTGTGATTTACAAGAAATCCCAAAGACATGCTCAAAGCTGTTCTCCTGGCTTTTTACACAGACAATACCCCAGCCCCAATGTCCAGAGCTTCAAGACACCACCTCTCAGCCTGCACCTTTCTGTGTTCCACCTTCTACCATTCCTACTGTTTGTACTATCCAAAATATTTTCTTTCTAACCTTACCACAGCACATCTTCCTTTTGCTGCTTCTCAACCAGCAAACAGAGGGCACAATCAGACACTTTTTTCATAGACTCACAGAATGAGTTGAGTTGGAAGAGACCTTCAGATGTAATCTAATCCTATCCCCCTGCAGTAAGCCAGGACATCTTGCACTTTTTCTTCTCCACAAACTAAAAGGCCTGCTGCTTTAGCTCTTTCTCATCTCTTTCCTAGGCAGGGTTGACTGGCAGCTCGTGGTGGTCAGCAATCCTCCTCATAGTTGCAGCAACGTTGAACAATGCATGCACAGCACACTGCTCTGCATGAGGAACATCCCATCAGACAACCACCATGCACAGGGTATCAGTCTCAACATCAGCCTGGCCTTCTCAGAGTGGCAGAGGAGACAGTAGCATCCCACTAGTCATGCTGAGATCTAAGTGCCTGCCTTAGATCCATCCTTTGGTGGATAGATTTCCACCAAAGCTCTCTCTTTGAGGAGGTTACCATTCCCCGATAGAAGGAAAGACAACCCAGACACCACTGCTTCAAGAAGAGAGAGAACAAAATTCACTTGATGCCTACAATAAGATTGAGAAAGATCCTTTATAGAGATGTGTAACAACAGAATGAGGGGGAATGTTTTTTAACTGAGAGGGGAGATGCAGACTAGATAATAGAGAGAAGTCTTTTCCGTGAGAGTGGTGAGACACTGGTCCAGGATGCCCAGAGAAGCTGTGGATGCTCTGGAGGCATTCAAGGCCAGGCTGGATGGGGCTTTGTGCAGCCATGTCTAGTGGGAGGTGTCTGTGCCTCTGGCAAGGGTTGGAATTAGATGAGGTCCATTGAGGTCCAACTGTTGGACATTAAATCTAAGTCTCTTTCTAAAACTCCTTCTCTCCTGTACAGACCATCCCAAGTAAATTATAGCTGTATCTTTTCAGATGTTAACTATTTCTGATAAAAATACCCCCCTGTGAAGACAAAAGTTTCTCCTTTACGTCTGTGCATGTCTTCCACATGCCATGGGCTACAGTAAACAGGAGATGAATTTGTCAGAAAAGCCAGTTCCTTGCAGGGAAAAAAAAGACTTGGCTTAGAGGCTAAACATTTTCCTCTTGAAAATGGTGCTGGAAAAGAATTTAGAATCATAGAATCATAGAATAGTTTGGGTTGGAAGGGACCTTAAAGATCATCGAGTTCCAACCCCCCTGCAGGGACACCTCCCACTAGATCAGGCTGCTCAGTGCCATGTCCAGCCTGGCCTTGAACAATTCCAGAGAGGGGGCATCCACAACCTCTCTGGGCAACCTGTTCCAGTGTTTCACCACCCTCACTGTAAAGAATTTCTTTCTTATGTCAAGTCTGAATCCACCCCCTTCCAATTTACATCCGTTGCCTCTGGTCCTCCCATTTCTCAGTGATTTTTCACAGGCATGGAAGGGAATGTGGAACAGCAGCTCATAACCACCTGGATAATGCAGCAGGGGACATGGCTTCAATTTATATGATGAGGTAGGCAAAGGTACTAAAGCTGAGAAAGTTTTTTTCATTTGCATGAATTAGAGTGAGAGCATCACAGGCAAAATGACACAACTGTGGCTCTAATTGGCAGGAAAGCACAGCTTCCAACTGACAGGAAAAAAAAATTTCCTGCCCAGATTGGATCCAAATCCGTATATGTATAATTTTTCCTTCCCTAGAAGCTGGAAGCTTTCCAAAGGTGGTGCATGACCAACAGAATTGGCATTTCATCAGTTCCCCAGCCAGCAGCAGAAAAATAGACATTGATACAGACTGTGCTGCCTTGCCTCAGGCAGCACCCATGTCCCTCCTGCTCCTGGGGTTAATCACTTTGTGAACTCACTCAGGGCTAGAAAACCAGCAGGTTCAGAAATTCCTGGCCCATAATCCTGGCCAGTTTCCACCAAAGCCTAACCTTGGACTCAGTAAAATGACTTTAAACCCATGGGGTTTTGTTTTTTTTTTTTCAAATGAAGAATTTTGTGTTTGCTGAATTAGTATTTTCCCATGACCCTTTCACTTTAGAAAGAAAAATAAATAAGAAAGAAAGAATAGCGATAATTCCACTTACTACGGTAGGTCCTTGATTCTACATGGACATCTGTGCAACCTCTCCTACCCAGGCAAGGGCTAAGCATGCAAAATATAATCACATAAATAATAAAAGATTGCCTGGAAATAGGAGGTAATACCACAGATTAAAAATAACTTAAACCCAATTAAAAAGATTGAAAGCACAACAGCAAAGTTCAGGTAAGCAAGTTACAGGATGTAGATACCAAAGTAAAGCCAAGAAGGCCAACCAAATCCTGGGTTGCATCAAGAGGAGTGTGACCAGCAGGTCCAAAGAGGTGATTTTGCCCCTCTACTCAGCACTGGTGAGACCCCACCTGGAGTATTGCGTCCAGTTCTGGAGCCCTCAACACAGGAAGGACATTGAGTTATTGGAGCAGGTCCAGAGGAGGGCCACGAAGATGGTCAAAGGGCTGGAGCAACTGCCCTATGAGGACAGGCTGAAGGAGTTGGAGTTGTTCAGCCTGGAGAAGAGAAGGCTCAGGGGGGACCTCATAGTAACTTATCAGTACCTGAGGGGGTCCTACAGAAAGGCAGGGGAAGGACTTTTTAATATGCTATCGGATGGGAGGACTAGAAACAATGGATGTAAATTGGAAGGGGGTAGATTTAGACTTGACATAAGAAAGAAATTCTTTACAGTGAGGGTGGTGAAGCACTGGAACAGGTTGCCCAGAGAGGTTGTGGATGCCCCCTCTCTGGA
>VZTY01013638.1:98431-113035 GCA_013400935.1 Turnix velox
ACTGTGAGGGTGGTGAGACACTGGAACAGGTTGTCCAGAGAACTTGTGGATGCCCCTCTCTGGAGGTGTTTAAAGCCAGGATGCATGCGGAATTGAGCAACCTGGTCTAGTAGGAGGTGTCCCTGGCCATGGCAGAGGGGTTGGAACTAGATGATCTTTAAGGTCCCTTCCAACCCAAACCATTCTATGATTCTAAGTCCACACAAACCCCATTTCCTGATGGTGGGTGCTCTAATTTAAAGTCACCGGATAGGTTGAGCTCACCAAGGTTACATATTATACTTTCACTTTTCCCCTTTGTGACGCAATTTTGGCAGAATTAAGAAATGCAGGTCAAGAACTTTAAGAAGGGATTTTTGCAAAAGCAGATGTAGGCAGTGGAACTTCCTTGCAATAACAGCCTGGTGGCTGGAGTTGTTTAAATCTAGAGGAGGCACTTGAGAACCAAGCGAGGAGGAGGACAGTCCCATTCTGCTCCTGCAGGGGCATGTGGACTGGATGACCTAACAAGTCTTTCCCATCTGCCATCCCCGTGGATCTCTGAGAAATTGAATCCCAGGAGACTCAAAGGCTGATCCTGAGAGGTGAACCCAGTGGACTAGACTTCACTCTACTTATGCTGACTATAAATAAGCTTGTGTTGGGTCCAATTACTGGCATTTGCCTCTTTCTCAGTCCTTTCAGCCAGACCCTCTTGGCATGGAACAATGTGATTTTTTCCAGCAATATATGGATTGCTTTCACTTCCATGTTTTTCCCAGCTGTCTGACTCAGAAATGCAGGCTCACTTGGTTAAATCTGAGGTACCAATGCTGGAGAGAGAGAGACAGGAAAAGATGTCCAAAAAAAAAAAACCAAAAAAAAGGAAAAAAAAATCCCCAGTTTTGCAAATATTTGTGCAAAGGAAAAAATGAATCTAAAAATGAATCCGCCTCTTATGTGTCTACCCTCTTGGTGAGTTTACAGCAAGTATGCCAACAGATGAGTTTTCTGGCAAGAAAACTGGTATAAAAAGCCCACATTAAATGAAGGCTCAAAAATATTTGGGGAGGTTTGATTTTCATTGCAAAGCCCTCATCCCCAACGTCATTAATCTCATCTAAGATCACAAACATGACTGTGTAATCCGTGTACCCTACAAAAAGTTAACCAGACATGAAACTGTCACTGAATGAGAAATATTTACTACAGCCAGATGAAAAATAATATCCAATTATGTGTACGATCAAGAAAACCTTCATTCCCTAGGGGACAAATTAAAAACAGAAAAGGAGGCTAAATTCCTGGTCCCTTCCAATCCCTGACATTCTGTGTTATTTTAACCAAATTACGTTCTCAGCCTCCATTTCAGCTCCTTCATGTGTGCCTCCCAATCAGTGCAAAGCACTTGACATTTTAGAGCTCTTCAGAATTGTTGGTGGGAAACTACATATTTGTATGAAATGAGACATTTTCTGTCAAGCTGGAAGTTTCCATGAGAAGTTTCCATTTTTCATCTAATAGTGATCCTCTGTCCATGGCAGAGGTGATGGATGGACTCAGTGTGTGGCCACCTGGAAAGGCCATCAAACACCAAGAGGAAAAGAGGTGAAGATGTACAGGTTGAATGAAAAAAAGTGTAGACCTGGTGCCTTGAAAGTGGCAAATTCCTGGGGATATTCCTGGCTTTTTGTACTCTTTTCTATACAGACTGATTTGTATTCATCTTGGACAGAATTACACCATGTATCTGTAGACAAGGCAACAAAGAGAATGTCTTCCATGACCAACTCCCTGCCATGGTCTCACCCCAACACTTCCACCCAAGGCCTGAGACTAGAAGGTGCTGAGATCTTCTTGGTGGATGAGCAAGACATTTTCTTCCCATGTCAACATCTTAGCACTTCTCAGCAGCACCATGTTCTGGGCTTCTGTTCATCCTGAGTGAGATGTGGAAGCCATCAAACTTTCTGTAACAGACAAGATCTGTAATAGCCAGATTAATAATCAGATGTAATGAGAAATGCATTAGTGAGAAAGGCTGGGCACACCCTGTGGAATGACTCCATGTAAGGAAGAGACAACAGCACATTCCTTCTCATGGGATGTTCCCCACACTGAACTGGAAGACAGGCAGATCAACAGAACACCAGGCAGGCTCTGAGCTCAGGGATGACTGGATCTATGGCCAGTGGTGGAGATGACAGCACTGTGGTCTCTACATCCCTCTAAAGGATATACCTATGGGAAGCTTCCACCATCATAAACTTCTCAATACAGTTCTGGGAAAGCTATCACAGGAAGATTACAAGCCAAAATAGACCCCTGATGTCCACAATGGCAATGATGTGAGCCATGTCTTCATGCTACATATGGCCCTTCCCAAGGCGGTAGGTTCCAAGGGAGAGAAAATGATATCTCTTTATCTGAGCCTTGAAAAGAGCAGAGGAGAATGAACAGGCAGCAAGGTAGAAGGAATCAGGGTTATTCTGTACCTGGTAGATTCATGCTTCTGAACCTCTACCCACGGATGGACACTACTCCCTTACAAAGGAAGACTGTGCTCCTATCTCAGCCAGTGGCAAAATGCCCAGTGACTTCAGTGGCAGCAGAAAAAAAGACTTGTGGAAAAAGAAGGGCAGTGAATTCACAGCTGCCATAAATGTGCTTGCACATCAGCTTTCTATCTGCAAAGGCTTGCAGTGAGCTAACCTCATCCCCACCACCTCAAGCCGGCAGCCTGCACATGGGTGGTCAGGGCAGTGCTCATGGCAGGGTGGACATACATCAATGAGCTGCTGAGCACCACAATTCTGACCTGCTAAGGAGAGAAGTCTTACATTCGGAGATTGCCCATGTTAGGTTGTGCTCAGGAGGCATGTGGATTGTGCCAATCCATCATGCCAGGCAAAGGAGAAGTCAGGGATCATTGAATCATAGAACAGTCACAGTTATAAAGGATCTTAAAGATCTAGTTCCAACTCCCTGCCATGGGCAAGGACAACTCCCACTGAGCCAAGTTGCTCCAAGTCCTGTCCAGCTTGGCCTTAAACATTTCCAGGGATGGGGCAGCCATATCTTCTCTGGGCAGCCTATACCAGTGCCTCACCACCCTCATAGTAAAGAATTTCTTCCTAATATCTGATCTAAATCCATCCTCCTTCAGTGTAAAACCATTATCTCCTTGTCCTATCAGTGGGTCTGCTGCCATGTCAGCATTGAGCTAGACACTAAAGTATGGTGGGTCTGGGCTATAGTCCCACTATAAGGTCTGGAGCACCTTTCCTTACAGTCTCACAGGGTTTGGGCTGTTCAGTCTGGAAAAAGCTCTGGGGAGACCTCAAAGCAGCCTGCCAGTACCTGAAGGGGCTACAGAAAATTAAGTAATAGGATGAGGGGCAATAGTTTAAAACTAGAGCAGGACAGGTTTGGATGAGACGTTAGGAAGAAGCTCTTCACCATGAGGGTGGTGAGGAACTGGAACAGGTTGACCAGAGAGGTGGTGGAGGCCTCATCCCTGGAGATGTTCAAATCCAGACCAGCAACCTGATCTAGTGCAAGATGTCCCTGCTCACTGAAGGAAGGTTGGACTAGATGACCTTAGAAGGTCCTTTCCAGCTCAAACATTCTATGATTCTGCAACAGCAATTATTTTCCATTTGCCTGGATCAACACATGGTCAGTTAGTCTAATGAGGTGGAAATGTCTTCTCACTTTGTCTAACAGCTAAACCTCTCTCCTGAATCTCCTGCAGAATAAATTAGCACATAGGATACTTGGAGATATAACTATTTACTTGGAGATATGTAATTTTTTTTTCAGGAGGTAAGTCTTGGCAACCTTTTAGAGGAAAAAAAATTTTGAGATGAAAGAGTAAGGCAGGAGCAACGTGAGTTCTCATGTAACTGAGCTGTGGCCGACAGGAGAAGTACTAGGGCATCAGATTCTCAGGCATTTATCTCCAGCTTTTGTATAAACAGAAGTCTAAACCATCAAGCAAAAGCTTTATCTCCCAGGGAATTCAACGTTTTTCTTGAGTGCTGTTCAAAGGAAAAGAATTTAGCTCCAGAGCTGGACAACTTGCTTTCAGCTGTCTTCATGGTTGATGTCAACACGGATAAACAAAGCCATTTAATGACAAAAATGGCAAATTGCTCCTTTAGCAGTTCCACTGAGAGCTACCTTTCCAGCTTTGAGGACAAAGTTCCTGCTCAGCTATTCAGAGGGCCCTTTGGATGGAGGAACAGACCATGAGAACAACCCAGAGACCAAATTGCCTATCCGCATCGCCACAAGAGTATCACCATTCTCCTCAACAGAACAAAAAACAGTAAGACAATTGTACATTGGGGGTTCAAGGACAAGCTGAGAGACCTGAGGCTGTTATGCCTGGAAAAGAGAAGGTGACCTTCTCACTGCCTAACAGTACCTGAAGGGGCTACAGGAAAGCTGGGGAGGGGCTGTTAGCATGGTCATGGAGCAATAGGACAAGCCACAAGGGCTTTAAATTAGAGCAGGGCAGGTTTAGATTAAACATTAGGATGAAGTTCTTCACCATGAGGGTGGTGAGACACTGGAAGAGATTGTCCAGAGAGGTGGTAGAGGTCCCATTGCTAGAGACATTCAAGGTCAGGCTAGATGAGGCTCTGAGCAACCTGATCTAGAGAAGAATGTCCCTGCTCACTGCAGGGTGGTTGGACTAGACAATCTTAGAAGTCCCTTCCAACTAATACATTCTATGATTCGCCCTTATTCCTCACTGTGCAGATACAAAAGAAATCTCTGTGGTGCAGTCATGGGGTCGCAGATGGAGGACAGGGCATTATTCTGAATAACAAACAGTTGTTGTGTTCTCTGATCCTGAATTTGTTTGAGGAATTAAAATATGATAAAATATTTTGCATCCATACAAGTCATCCTACCAGTTCACCTGCCTTCGAGGCAGTGACTAGGACAACCAAGTATTGGTACTCCCATGTAAGTCTGGTGTTTAAATGTCCTCCAGTCACTGAAGATAAAGTCAATGGAGCTCAGAGCTTGATCCAGCCCACCAAATAGTAGATACCCAGACTGTGGTAGAATTCATTTCCCTAAAATGAGACAGCTAAAAACATCTGAGATGCCCTCTGCCATCCACATGAAGCTGGTAGATAAGACACAGGACTCATTTCAAATGAGGAATGTTTTGGCAGCTGAATGCCATCCAAAGCTACCCCATGGATGCCAATGGCATCAATAAATCAACTACCTAGATACGTCCTCAGCAAACCAAAATGCTTTGTTCACTTAAATCATTCAACAGATTTGGGAAACAGTGTTAGGCATCTGTGGAGTCTTTCCCACTGTGTCCAACAGACAGCCATGCCTTTGGCTCATTAAAGTGCCACATCAGTGCTTTTCCTGAATGCTTGCCTTGATATCTGCTCTTCAGGAATGATGACCAAGAGTCACTATTCTCCAACTCAGTGCCACTCTACACAAATACAACCCCTTCACTTCCAGAGTTCAGCAATGTTTATTGTTTAATTGCTTTCCTGGTACTTAGGAGTCATTTCCCACCTAATTCTATGAGTGGCTTCACTTGTGTTGGTGGAACCCCAGTTCAAATCATGATTATCATGTTGGATATGTGTTTCTTCATACCAAAAGGTTACATTTTGATGTCAGCCTATGTCCATGCTTAAGAAGAAGGGTTCAAGAAAAGAAAATGAGTCATCAGCTACATCTGAACCCAAGGTCACTAAATCCTCAGTGCTCTTCCAACATCTCCATTTAGAGTAGATGCCTCCCCACTGTCAGTTCCTTCAGCACAGAGGTCGAGACAATAACAAAATCTTACCTCATCCATTTTCCCACTGAAATCAGGATTTCTTTAAGTCCAAACCAAAATGCTTTCATTCCCAGCTCCAGTGCACCAAGCTATGTGTACACCACCTCCTCTGGACACTTCAGCCATCCCTAGAGAACAACAGGAGAATAAGCTGGGTGAGTCAGCATCCTGCCTCCAAGAGTGGACGCCCAAGAAAGAACGTAGGCTTAGGACAAACATATAACAATATTTCCTTCAAACACTTCCCAGCATTTGGGAGTTTGTGGGGTGGTAATTTCCCAGGTAAGAAGTTAATAGGAAATCATTTAGTAGCCTTCAGTGAATTTTTCTCCTGGACTTTTTAAGTCTTTTTCTGAGCATAGTCAAACTTTCCAGATCCACAACATCCTGCAAGGAGCATCACAGTTTTAGGGCAAACCATGAGCACAACCACTTCTTTCTCTTGAGCATGTCTCTCAGTGGCTTCTTTTGGTGTCCTCTAGTTCCTGCATTGGCAAAGGTTGTGAAGAGCCACCCCTCCCCACCAAATCTCCACCTCTGTGCTGCTCAGGAGTAGTATTGTCATATGCCCCTTCACTCCTCACTTTTACAGACCAAGGAGTTCTGAAATTCTGGAGCTGGTTCCCTCCAGAGCAGGTCAGCAGAGGGAGCTGATGGTCTGAGCCCTTCCAGCAGCTGATGTCTCTTTTCGTGTTTCAGCTTCGAACACTCGGTCTGAAGAGAAAACAATACCCATTGTTTCTCCCAGCTGCACGTCTGAAAGTTTCAGGGGAACGGAGTCAAACAGCCAATTAAGGCAATGCACTCAAAAGGGAATGTTTTATTGCTGATCAAAAGCAGATTTCAGGCCTAGTCCTAAGCCTTGAGCCAGGAGAACGACAGAAGCAAGAGAAAAAATCAGTGACACCATGACCTTGACAAGATTTTACACAAGGTTTTTCCACCTGTGTCATCAGAGTATGAAAGACCCTACCTTGAATATCATGAACCACCAGAATCTGCAAAAGCTCAACTTGCCTTTTGCTAGAAACATCCTTTAAGCCTCAGAGACATCATCTAAGCACTCTCTGCCTCAGTTTCTCCACTCTTATGTGCTTTGTTCATTATTAGTTACCTCAGGGTAGAGAGCTTGTCTTGCTGTGGTGGTTAGAGAAAGCCCCAGCTGATGTAAACCAGACAAATAACAGACTTTACCACTGTACGAGAGCTTTGCCACTGATTCAGCTTGGAGGAATTATCCATCTGCATCTGCCTGAAGAAGCTCAGTTTCCAGAGTCTTTCCCTTAATCATCAGGCATGTTTCCCCTGACCATGCTATGCACAGTAACAGAACTTTGCCTAAGAGTAGGGAGGAAGTCAGGATGTTGCCTGAGCCACAGTGATGCTGATGAGGTCTGTGATGAGATCACAGAGTCATAGAATGGTTTGTGTAGAAAAGAACCTAGATACCATCTAGTTCCAACCTACTGCCATAGGCAGGGGCATCTCCCAGTAGACCAATATGTTCAAAGCCTAATCCAGTCTGGCCTTGAACACCTCCAGGATGGGGCATCCACAACTCTGGGCAACCTGGGCCAGTGTCTCACTGCCCTCATGGTGAGAAATTTCTTCCTGATAACTAACCTAAATCTCCCCTTTTTAAGTTTGAAGCCATTATTCCTCATCCTATTGCTGCATGCTCTTGTTAAAAGTTCCTTCCCATGTTTCTTATAGTCTCCCTTCAGATACTGGAAGGCTACTATAAGGTTCCCTTAAAGCCATCTCCAGGTTTAACAACTCTCTCAGCCTGTCATCATANTGCTAGGTCTCCTTGCAGCCCTCTCCAGGCTGAAGAGCCCCAACTTTCTCAGCCTGTCATCATAGCAGAGGTGCTCCAGCCCTCTGAACATCTGTTGGAGGACCCACTCCAGCATGTCCTTGTCCTTCTTATGCTGAGGACTCCAAAGCCAGGTGCACACTCCAGGTGGATCATCCAGGGCATGGAAAACTGTGTCTGAAGCTCTGAGCTCACCATGTGTCCCTAACTGTCTCTGGAGCCACCAGCTGAAATTCTAAGCCACCTGCATTAGGAGACCCAGGAACCTGACATCTTCTGGCCCTCCAGAAACTTCACAGGGGAAAAAAAAAAGTCTGGTTTTCGGTCTGATTTGGACACAGACCAGCTCATTAAAATGAAAAGAAAAAAAAATTTTAAAAATTAAAAATAAAGTAAAATAAAATATACACTTGATGACATTTCCTGCTAAGCAGAAAGCCAGCAAGCTCTCACTCCCCTTCCCCCCCCCATTACCCCAGGCTTTGGCATCCTCCAGAGCCCACGTGCTTTGGCCGAGTTTCGTGTGATCTGTGGAGCAAAGGAGCCTTTTGCCTCTCATTTCTGGCAGCTGGTTTGCACCACTGGCTAATTCTGTGGCTAAACTGTTTAACTAATGTTAATGGCTTTACAAATTCACTTTCAAAACAGCCCCAAGTGTAAAGCCAGCACAGCTGAAGCAGCATGCTGGGGCTTAGACATGTTTAGATAAGAGTGGGTGCAGAGTAAGCTCTCAGAGTGCTCCACATGAGCTCCTCAGAAGCTGGGAACAGTGGTCTCCTGCCTCTCCACCACCTCTCCTGCACTGCCCTGGTGTAGATGATTGCTACAGCAGGGCAAGGATTGAAGTAGAGGCTTTGAGGGATTAGTATTTTTATTTTTCCTGGCAGCCAGCTCCCTCTGGGGCAGGTGCTGTTGGAGAAAAACAACAGCAGATCCGCGAGTATTCTCAGGTTTCCAAAACAGCAGTAAATTATATTAAAAAAAATAAATTAAAAAGATAAAATCAAAGGCTTTGTTGAAGGTGCTGAGTGTAAGACAGCAGGTCAGGTTTTAACATGGGGCAAATCTGGCTCATAACCACACACGTGAGGCAAACACTGCTGTTGCCTGGCATGGTGTCATGCTCATATTTTTTAATCAGGGTGAGCCCTGGCTCCCCAGCGGTGTGGATAAACGTGGTGCAGGGTTACTGCAGGGCAGAACTCAGCCACATGAACCTGGAGATGCCCAGAGAGGTTGTGGATGCCCCCTCCCTGGAGGTGTTTAAGGCCAGGATGGACGAAGCACTGAGCAACCTGATCTAGTGGAAGGTGTCCCTGCCCATGGCAGGGGTATTGGAACTAGATGATCTTTCAGGTCCCTTCCAACCCAAACCATTCTATGATTCTATGATTCAAACCAGACGGGTGCAAGCCCAAAAAACAGAGGCAGAAAAATGGCAATGAGAGTGACCACCACATTCCCACATCCAAAAACCTTTTCTGGATTCAATGCAGAATACCATAGCTCTCAAGCATATTTGTGCACCTTCTCCTCCTTGGTGCTTAAACGGGCTGTGTGCCCACTACAGCTGGACCTGTTTGAGAGGGTCCAGAGGAGAAACAGGGGGCAGGAGCACCTCTCCTACAAGGACAGGCTGAGAGAGTTGAGCTGTTCAGATCTAGGGGGATCTTCTTGCAGCCTACCAGTACCTGAAAGGGTCTACAAGAAAGCTAGGGAGGGACTGTTAGCCAGGGCATGGAGCAATAGGATGAGGGGAAGTGGTTTTAAACTAGATCAGGGCAGGTTTAGATTAGACACTAACAAGTTCTTCACCATGAGGTTGGTGACACAGGTTGCCCAGAGAGATGGTGGAGGTTGCATCCCTGGAGACATTCAAGGTCAGGCTTGATAAGTCTCTAAGCATCCTGATCTAGAGCAGGATGTCCCCACTGACTTCAGGGGGGTTGGACTAGATGGCATTTGACTGTCCCTTCCAACTCTATGATTCTGTGATTGTATGATAGTCATAACAGCATCACACAGGATTATCTGTGCCTCTTGGCAGCCCAGATTTCACAAGGGTCACTTGCTGCATTCACGTAATCATGGCTGTACTCAATAATCTCTCTTGGCCAAATAAAAATAGGTTTGGGATATGCTCATGCTTTGATTTACATGGGGATAATTCAGACGTTCTGCCCCAGTGGTCAGCTGTCTACTGGCAAAGGGAAAGTGAGATAAGTTCAGCACAAGCGTTTGGAGTGCCTGCAGGAGAGATTTAAGGTGTGACAGCACAGCTCAAACTCAAATATTTAGGAAACCAAAGAAATTCAAAAGGAAACTTAAGTTCATCTTTTAAGAATGCAGATGATAAACCACTAAAACAAGCCAGTAAGGGAAGGCATTGGTTTACCTCTTGATGCCTTACCTTATCTTGATGCCTTCAAGTCAAAACCAGAGGCTTTTCTGGCCAAACACAACTTGCAGTGAGGAAGACACAGTCTCTACACCATCCTCCACTACAAAGCATGAACATACTGGCAATGGTTTTAAAATACAGCAGGAGAGCTTTAGATTAGACATTAGGAAAAAGTTCTTCACCATGAGGGTGGTGAGATACTGGAACAGGTTGCCTAGAGAGGTAGTGGAGGCCCCATCCCTGGAGACATTCAAGGCTAGACTTGTTGAGTCTCTGAACAACCGGATGTAGTACAGGATGACCCTGCTTACTGCAAGGGTGTTGGTCTAGATGACTAGATGACCTTTCTAGGTCTCTTTCAACATGAGGGAACTAGAGTAAGGGCTTTGCTCTTCCCATACTCTCAGTTCCTATCTCCTTGTGGCTTCTCCCAGGCCACTGGAGGCCAAAAGCACCTAAAAATTCTTCAGGATCATAGTTTCTCCCAGCTCAGTCTCTCCAGCCCGGGTGCCCTCTGCTCCTTCTCCCGCACACCACCCTGCCATGATTCATGGCTTCTCTCCTGTTCTTCCTTTTATGGGAACTTTGCATTTTCTCACATTTCCCACACTGAGAAAGCCAATACCAAATAGTGGCTTTTATAAGCTCTGCCACCAGCTCTGTTTTCTCTCCCAGGCTCCTACCTGGGAGTAAGTCACAAGCACCCTGTGCTCCACAGTGCCCCTCACACAGCACCACTTCCTCCATACTCCCATTCCATGCCATCCTCCTCCAACTGAGTCACCACAGATGCCATCTATGTCCCCCGTGGTCATTTCCATGGTCATTTCCATGTCTCCAAATGCTAGCAAATGTGCAGCCAGGTGATAGACCCCTACTGATCACACTGTGGGCAGGGGAGGAAAAAGTGTAGTGGCCTCTTTCAACATGAGAATCATAGAATCACAGAATGGTTTGGGTTGGGAGGGACCTTAAAGATCATCTTGTTTCAACACCCCTGACAAAGGCAGGGGCACCTCCTACTAGATCAGGTTGCTCAGTGCCTTGTCCAGCCTGGCCTTAAACGCCTCCAGAGAGAGGGTATCCACAACCTCTCTGGGCAGCCTGTTCAAGTGCCTCACCACCCTCAAAGTAAAGAATTTCCTTCTTATATCCAGCCTAAATTTACCCTCTTCCAATTTACATCCATTATTCCAAGTCCTGCCATTCATCCCTGAGCGCTGAGAAACTTGCCGGGAGGTTTTTTGCCTTTGAGCTCTCCACCCCCTTATCACGTTTAGTTCCAGGTGTCCAAAAGACAGAAAAGTTAGAGCAGGGAGGAAAGATGGAGAGATGCCCATTTCCTTATGAAACCAGACTAAAAATAGGGTGAGATCAGCCCTGGAGAAGGCACCCCGACCATCCCTTTGTGCCGATGTGGGACCACTTCTACGAAAGCAATTGCGACAGAAATTATTTTTAGCCTCCCTTTAGTTCCTCCCTGAGCAAGTCACTCGTGTTCATCCCCACCACCCAGCTCCCTTGTGTCACGGACATGCCACAGGGTTGCCCATCTATTCCCACCAGCAATCTTCTCCTTCACAACAGTCATTTATGGGTGCAGAGGTTGCCACCACAAACCTGTATCTACAGAGTTCACAGAGATGGTGTGTCCTCGCCCTCCTCTTTCAGCTCCTGTTTTCAAAAGCATGTCAGACACACTGGTGCTAACATCCAAAATACAAGCTCTTGGTTCCAGGCAGCAGAAGCCACAGAAGCTCCCTAATTTTTACAAAATAAAACAGATTAAAATTTGTATCTATTCCACTTTTTTTTCATGGTTAATTTCTGCCTCTACACTTCATGGCTGTCTTTTTCCTCTTCCATCTACTTCCCTTGGAGGTGATTTCCTACAGTGAATGCCATCTGCTTCCACTCTCCTTTCCCTTCTCAGTAGCAGATGCATCCAGATCTCCCCAGCATCTTTGCTCTGCTAAATACAAAGTGGATCAATCAGTCATATACAGAGTAAGATGGACTAAACCAGATGATTCTTCAACCTTCTCAAACTCATGTCCTCGAAGGAGGCTACAACCTTGTAAATTCCATCCCTGCTCCTGTCAAAATTCTTCTTTCATCAAAGAATCATAGGGTTGGAAAGGACCTTCAAAGGCCATCTAATCCAAACCCCCTGCAGTGAGCAGGGACATCCTGCACTAGATGAGGTTGCTCAGAGCCTCATCAAGCCTGGTCTTGTCTCCAAGGATGGGGCCTCCATCACCATCTCTCTGGGCAACATGTTCCAGTGCCTCATCACCCTCATGGTGAAAAACCTTTTCCTAGTGTCAGACAGTCCTTCCCTGATGGCTGTGTCCAGAGAGATCCAGCTCTCAGCTGACCCTCCTCTTTTGAGTCAGAAAATTTGCTTTTTATCATTTTCCTTCCTTTATCCTACACTGACCCTACAGACCAGCTATTCTGGGGCCATTTAATCCTTTCTACAACATTCATTATTGACTAGTTGCAGCAAAATCAGAATTATTTTCTTTATGATGGGAGGTGAAGGCCTCTCTATTTGATGAAAAATAAGAACATTTATTTAGGAGGCAACAAGGTAATGTAATAAAATAAAACACAATAAAATAATGAAATCACAGCAAGGAGTGCAGCAGCTAACCCCAGAGCCAGTAAACCACATGCTTTTCACTGCTTACGTCCTTGATGGCAAGATTTTGATCTCTAACGACAATCTGCTTTCTCAGCAGCCTTCTCTTGTCCAGCAATTTCCAGGCAAGTGTGTATCAGTTCTGACTGTGTCAGCCAGCTTGAAAATGCTTTTTGCAGTCAGAGAAATGCAGCAGATGTGTAAAAAACAGGGAATGGCAGTATCAGGAAGGCAATTCCCATTAAAAAAATCTGCCTAGAAAACTCTCCTGAGACAGGAAAGCCTGTCAAGGAGAGGTGAGATGATGCACAGCTTCAGAAACTCCAGCTGTCTCCAAGCAACTGGTTCTCCAGAATATAAAAATAAAATCTAAAATAAAATTTTAAAAACACCAACCAAACGAACAAATAAACAAAAAACAACAAGGGAATGTAAAGTGACAAACAAGTGTGGTGTAGGAATGAGCTGGTGGGACATTCTGGCAGAACTAAAAGGAAAACAGATGGACAAGTGAAGAGCATCCAGCAAGTGGGCAAGGCACACACCTTCTGGCATTCCCCAGTGGAATGAGGAACCATAATATCACAGAATTGTCCAGGTTGGAAGGGATCTCTAAGGCCATTGATCCCACCCATCAATCTAACATGACCAAGTCCACCACTAAACCACATCCCTCAGCATCACATCCACATTTTCTAAATGCCTCCACTGACGACAGCTCCACCACTTCCCTGAGCAGCCTGTTCCAATGTTTGATACCCCTTTCAGTGAACAAATTTTTCTTCATATCCGTACTAAACCTCTCCAGATGCAACTTGAGGCTGTTCCCTCTTGTCCTTTCATCTTGGAAGAAGAAACCAAGCCCCACCTAGCTACAGCCTTGTCTTTGCCCTGTTGCCCCCCCATCCCTTTCCTCACCATTGATGTCAGGCAAAACACCTATAGTCAGAGCCCCGCTACATTGTCAGCTCTGCAGAGAGAAAGGACTTTAGGCAAGAGAGGAAAAAGGGTCCCTGCTGGTTCCTCATCTGGATGTGCCAAGTTTTTTTACAATTTATTGTTCATCCCTTTCTGCTTTGCTACCTCCAATGTTTTCCCCAGCTGCATTTTATGGCAGCTTTGAGTTGTGTCCATCCCAGGTGGCTTCCAGCAGGAGAAACCTTCCCCCTTCTGTGTGCAAAACCAGCTTGTCCAAATCTCCAGGAGACTGCAAATGGGACTGAAGACACTGCAGAAGTCCCCAGGGCACAGTCATGTTCCTGGAAGGAGCAGAGACATTCATCCTGGGTGATTCCCATTTGCAGATCACACAAGCACAGCTGGAGTTTGCAACTCCAGAGATTTGGCTCTGAAGATCCATGAGTGATTTCCCATTTAATGGTCCATGCTGCCTCCCTGCATTGCTGCCCATTTTCCATGTCCCTGGCAGGTGAACAAGGAGAAGGCACATATTCTCATGGGGCTTTGGTGCCAATCATGCTTAACTGCCACATGTTCCCATAGACACTCATCTCAGATGGCTTCTGTTTCTTCCTAAAATGCTCACATCTCTCTGCATGGGAAATTGAGCTGCTTTAAGTATCAAGCTGTGCTGCCTCTTCCATATGGGAAGGATCGGAAACAGTTTTAAGAGGGGTTTCAAAATGCAGATTGAAATGATGGGCTGGAACGAGATCTTGGTTTAGAAGAATCGTGAAAACATCATCTCATGTTTCAGCCAGCTGAAAGTCAGCAATCAATTGCATGCCAGGATTTTTTAGGCCAGAAAAAAAAAGGAAAAAAAAAAAGAAAGAGCAGCAGAAGGGATGACAGAGCTTTATAAAACCATGAAAGACAGACAAAGGGTACTGGGATGATTTTTTTGTGGTCCCTCTCAATGCAAACTCTAGGTCATTGATCAGACACAAGAATCATCAAATCATAGAACAGTTTGG
>VZTY01013639.1:332-26094 GCA_013400935.1 Turnix velox
ACGGGGCGGGCGGGGGGTCGGGCAGGGCGGCCCCAGCCCCTGCGTTGGCAGCCGAGAGGGAGCGGGAGCCTTGCGGAGCGAGCGGCAGGTGCCGGAGCCCTTTATAGCGCCTGGAAGAGCATCTCCATGTTGGTGCGGGCGAGTGGCCAACCCCCCGGGGGCTGGGGAACCTCCTCTGGGGAGAGCGGGCGGCTCACGGCGACGGGGACAAGGAGAGGGAGGGGGAAAGGGACCTGCTAGCCCCGGGGACGGACCCGNAGCCCCGGGGACGGACCCGCTTGCCGGGCCCCCTGAACACGGTACCTCAAGACACGCACGGGGGGCACAAAGGGAGCCGGGGCTGGGGGTTTGGGGCAGGAGCTGCCCCCTCCTTGCTCTGCTGCTCGGCCAGGCCTCGGCGCAGCGGGGACCCCAGGGGTGGGATTGTCACAGGGTCCTCTCTGCTGGAAGGGGCTCAAGAGCCTCCCCTCTCCCCGGCTGGTGGAGGTTCCCTACGCCATCCCTGGGGATCAATGAGCCCCCCAAGTGCAAGCAGCAGGAGCCGCGTGGGAGCTGGAGCACAATCGGTTTGTGAGGAAGAGGAAGCCCCTGCAGCCAGCCCCGCTCAGCTCTCAGCCCCCGCACACCCTGCCAGAACCACCCCCATACCCCGCACCAGGCACTCCCGCTGCCCACCGGCTTGCGGGGGCTCTGGGGAGGAGCAGCAGCCCCTGACACCTCTCCGGGCATCTCCACTGACAAAGTGATGGTTTGGACCTGCTGTAGAGCCCTCCATGAGGAGCAGCCGCTGCCCGTGTCCCCCTCCCTCTGTCAGACAGCCGCTGGTCTAATTAATGGCTTCACATTTTGGGATTCCTCTAAGGAAATGTTCCAGGAGGGCAGCGGGGCGGCAGAGGGAGCGGCCCTGCTCCCTGCACCTCCTCTTTGTCGGGATGCTCCCGGCCCAAACGGGCATCTGAGGCTCCCGCTTTGAGCCCAGCTCTGGAGCTCAATCCATCCCACAAGGGGGAGACCCATCTCGGTGTGTACCGGGACACAGAGTGTCCCAGCACAGGCAGGAGCCCGCTGTCTGCTCAGCCCGCGGGGAGAAACCTCCCAATGAAGGGTTTCGATGCCGAGGGAGCTCGGGGAAGGCAGTGGCAACGGGGCCCCGAGACTGTGGATGCCCGGAGCTCTTGTAGGGCCGCGGGAAGAGCCCGGTGAAGGGGAAGAGCAGCCACCGGCCCCACATCCCAGAGAAGGGGAAGAGCTGCCGCCGGCCTCACACGCCTCATCCCCGCGGGCCGGGCCGAGGGTAGGAAGCGGCGCTGGCCGGGGAGAGCGGCAAACAGGAAACGGGCTCGGAGGAGCATCGCTCCGGAGCCACCGGCAACGGGGGGAGCCCCAGCTAAGAATAGCAGCGGAGCAGCCCCCGGGGTGGACCGGCAGCCTCTCGGCCGGGAAGGAGCGATCCCGACCCCCGGCAGAGCCCCCCTGGCCGCGACCCCCGCGCTGAGGCGAGGGCAGGAGCTGCCATCTGCGGAGAGGAGCCCAGGAGGGCCGCGGGTCGGGAGAATGGCTGAGCCGACACCACCGCCAACAAAAGCAACATGGAGCCCAGGACTCCGGTGCCTGCTGGCCTGGGATGGGTCTGCCGAAGGGACACAGACTCAGCCGACCCTCGGCCGAGGTGTCCCGGACACCTCCCACGCCTGCTGAAGGGTGTCTGAGCTCCACAGGTCACAGGCAGCGCTGAGGTGACTGGGGACACCCAACCAACAGCGGCTGGGCTCCCACAGCCCCTCAGCAGCCAGATGTGGCCTTTCTGGGCTGCGACATGGCCGAGGCCTCGCACAGAGACAGCCTCCAACCCCACTGGTGGGGATGTGACGGGAAGCGGAGGCCCACGCACGGCTCCCGCTTCCTCGCCAAACCCCGCCACGTCCCCAGCTCCGTGCCAGGGAATGGCGGCCATGGGTGGGAGATGACACGGGACAGAGCTTGTCTCCCCCACAGCCACACGTACTCACCCTGAGGAGGCTGCTGTGTGTCCCGCTGTGCCTGGGGCCAGGGCGGCAGGAGAGTCCGAGGAGTGTTGGTGGGGCACTGGGCACCACTGACCCGTCCGCAGGGAGTCGGGGGATTTATGGGCCCCGTCGGTGCCGGGAAGGTGTCGGGGTTCTGGCTGCGCACACACCGCCCCGGCCAGGACACCGGCCAATCTCCTCCCCACGGGGCCAGGCTGGGCCGGGATGGACCCACTTCGGTGCCTTATTGGCTTGTGCCGCCACGTGACCCACCATGGAAAACATCATAATTAAGCTACAAAAAAAACCTCTGCCCATAAACTAGCATTAGAAAGTGACAGCGGAGATAAAGTGGGACACCCCCCCCAGGGCAGATAAGGCAGCGGGGCAGAGAGACCCCGCAAGGCACCAGCACCCACAGCCCTGCTGATTTACAGCCATGGTGGGAGGGAGATGTTCGTGGGCATGGGGCAGGTACCTATGGGAGGAGGACAAGCCCACAGCACCCACCCAACACCAAGACTTCCAGCTGGGGCCTCCTCAGTTTGGAGGGATTGCAGGGGAGGGTGGGAGAGGGCTCCTCCATGCGTGGAGCCCTGTGCTCGGGGTCACTGGAGGGAAGTGGGAGCCCCTGGGCTGGGGAGGCAGCAGGGCAGATCAGCCCCTGACAGTAGAAGTTTGTTAGATAAGTGTGTTCTACTTGCCATTGCCAGGTGGGTTCCTGACCCATGGCTGTGGGACTTGTGTTTCTGATCAAAGCCTGAGGGCAACAAGGCCGGGCAGTGGGGCCACAGACCCTGCACGACACCTCCCATCCTGCCAGAGCTGAGTCCACAGCCTGCTGTCCATCACCATGTTGTGTCCCCTCCTGTTTGCACACAGGGCCCTGCTCTTTGCCTTCTCCCACAGCAAGCACAGCCCAGAGGCTGACGACGCCATGGTGGGACCCACACACAGTCCTGGGTTTGGTGGTTGGGGAAGGGCTTGTTCCCCCTCAGCAGCCCTGACACAGCACTGTGGTGTGGCAGAGACCCCCTGGGCCCACATGTGCAGGGAGAGCTGCGGGAGCTGCTCAGCCCTGAGCGCTCTTTGCCTCACTCTGCAGCTGAGGAGAGAGAAGAAAAAGAAATGAAAACAGAGCTGGGGAAGAAGCGCCAGGTCCGGCCCAGCTTCCGCCCTCATCCCCAGCCATTATCAGCCACATGCCAGATGTTCCGAGGCGATGCCAATGTCAGAGAAAACAAATCTGTGGCAGGTTCAAGGTCCCGGCCGGGCCGGCAGCGGCAGCCATAGCCCAGCAGTGTGTGAGGAGGGGACGGAGCTGTGGGGACGGCCACCGGCCGCCACTGCTTCCTCCTGCCTCATTGTTCCCCCGGGAAGCCCCGGCCTCACGCCGCCATTTGCTATTTTTGCCGCAAGGTGTTTTTTGGGGGCACCCGTGTCCCCCCCCGGCCTTGGGCACCTTCCTCTGCGCCGGCCCCTGCCAAGGCCATGGCCCAGCTCCCGCAGAGGGTCAGGGCCAGCAGAGGGAGGGCGGATGGATTTGGGAAGGCCGCCATGGAGCAGCCATAGAGTCATAGAATAGTTTGGGTTGGAAGGGACCTTAAAGATCATCGAGTTCCAACTGCCATAGGCAGGGACACCTCCCACTACTCCATGCTGCCCAGTGCCCTGTCCAGCCTGGTCTTGAACACCTCCAGAGAGGGGGCATCCACAACCTCTCTGGGCAACCTGTTCCAGTGCTTCACCACCCTCACTGTAAAGAATTTCTTTCTTATGTCAAGTCTAAATCTACCCCCTCCCACTTTACATCCATTGTTTCTAGTCCTCCCATCCGATATCATATTAAAAATTTCTTCCCCTGCCTTTCTGTAGGACTCCCTCAGGTACTGCTAAGGGACTGGGAGAGCCATCTCCAGCAATGGGCAAGTCAGGCTCCAGCCACAGGGATCCCCAGGCTTTTCTGCCACCCAGGTCCACCACCAACACCAGGACAGAGACAGCAGTGACCTCCTCCCTGTGCTGCTGCTCTCCTTCCTCACCCTCTGCCCTGCTGGGACATGGGACTGTCTGTGCCCAGGACACATAGAACCATAAAATAGTTTGGGTTGGAAGGGACCTTAAAGATCATCGAGTTCCAACCCCCCTGCCATAGGCAGGGACACCTCCCACTACATCAGGTTGCTCAGTGCCTTGTCCTGCCTGACCTTAAACACCCCCAGAGAGGGGCCAGCCACAACCTCTGTGGGGGAGACCTTTTCTAGTAATTCACTACCCGTGTGTATATACCCCTTGTAAAGACTCCAGCTTTCCTGTAGACCCCCTTTATGTACTGGAAGGAGATATAATGTCTCCCCAGAGCCTCCACTTCTTCATACTGAACAACCCAAACTCTCTGAGGGGACAGGGAGGAGGTGCAGGCTGAGGTGACACTGCAGTGGCCACAAGGCACAAGAGGGAGGAATGAGGCTTCTACTCACACAGTCCCTGCCGAGGGGATGGCTGTTGTTAAAGGATAGTGGTGTGCCACTGCCCTGCCACAGTGTTGCCATGGCCAGGAGACCAGCACAGCCCCTGCTTCATGTTCCTTAAGAGCCCAAGCACCATCAGGTCAATCAGCAAAGCCTCAGCTTTTGGACCAGTGACTGATCTGCCCCTCCTCCTTCTCCTCCTCCTGGCCAAGCCATGGGGCCAGTGTGGCCATGGCCCAGTGGGAGACACATCACAGAGACACATACTTTGGCTCTTTGCTGGTGAGTAGCCTTGATGCTTGGAGCAAAGCCTATCTCCTTCTTGGATTTTTATCTCCATGCAGTGAGCTGATGGTGGCTGGGGCAGCCCTGCTGGCTGCGCCGCGTTCCCGGAGCGTGGCTGAGCAGGTGTGGCCGCCCCCGGCCGAGCTCCCGGCCAGCCCGCAGTCCCTGACTCCGCGGCCCCGCGCCGATAATGCACACGTGGCGAGGAGCCTGGTGAGAGCGTTCCCGGTGACATTACCTTGTCCCCTGCATTCTTCCGATGCCACGCACGCCTTCGCTGAGGGGTGAGGGCGGGCCCGGTGCCGGGCGGGGTGCGCAGATGGTGCGCAGGCAGCGCCGGGGAGCGCTGGTGGTCTCCTCCCGGGAGGACTCATTGACATATCAGTCACATAGTTCTGCATAATTGGGACTTGGATGCAGCCTCTCTTTATGTTTCCTCTTGGCAGTTGCCAACAACATGAAGCACTCCTGGGTCAAAATGACAGCCTTTTGTTTACTATTCCTGCTTATGTGCCTCATTTTCTTCAAGGATAAGAGCTCTTTATAGGAATCTTTATTGTGATGAGGTTAGCAGAGAGAAAGATTTCTCTCCAGCTTTCTCTCTCTCTCTTTCACAGCTGATTAGCAGGGTCGGGCCACGGGGACAACATGGAGCTGAAATTTACTTTGGGGTCCCTGTGACCACAAGCACAGCTTCACCCCACCAGTCCCACCACCATTCAGCCTCCTGTGGGGTGCCCAGCTCCACCCCCAGCTCAGGAGGGACTGCAGGGAGGAGATGCCACCAGCAAAGGTACCACAAAGCCCAACCACCTCCCAGAGCCTGGGCAGGAGCCTACCAGGAGCACCCACCTCTGAAGCACCCACCTCTGAAGCACCCAGCCATGGCCCATCCTTCATCCCACCTTCACAGTGGTGACCAGCTCCATCAGAGACACTGAGAACAAATCTTGCCCCTGCACTTGGCAAATTGATATGTGAAGCTCAGGATGGTCTAGTAAAAGGAGACCTACCCCTCTCCTGACCAGAATAAACTGGTTTCCAGGTCTGATATCCAGGAGGACAGCGACTGGGACAAAGATGAGGAGAGGCACGAGAGGAATTGGTGACAAGACAGGGTGAAGACTGCTTTGCACAGCTGGTGATGGACAGCAGTGAAAACCCTTCTGTAGCCCAGACCTACAGGACACCCCACAGGACCATCCCAGCAGATTCTTCACCCATTGCTGACACCACCAGCATGGCCACAGTGACCCAGCCTCACCTCACAGCCCTGTCCTGCCTGGTGGCCACAGGGTGACACTCCTGGGAAGAGCAACTCTTCCCCAGAGGAAAGCAGCTTACCCTTGAAAGTTACTTTGCGAAGGTCAAGAGTGGGCTGGTGACAGAGCAGCCTGACAAACACATCTCCCGAAAGTCCTTGGGCCCGATAATGTATGTCCCGTGCAATGTTGACACTAGTGATCCACCAAAGATCAGGTTAACAAGTGTGACGTTAGTGACAGCGTGATTTGTTCCGCGCTGCCTCTGGATTCATGGAGCGTCTGGCCTTCGGTGATAAACTATTGCTCCGCGCGCGAGGCGGCCGCGCTTCTCACCCGCCGGGGCACCCACATGAAAAGGGAGAGGAGCTCTAATCAAAATACACTGGGCAGCAGGGGCTGAGCTGAAAATTGAAATGTGCTGGTGTTTTTCCCCACCCTGGCCTTGCTGCCAGCACGGGACCAGGGGAGAGGCTGCCCCTGCGGCTCCTCTCGCTGGAAAGTGAGGAGGGACCCACGTGTGAGCAGCATCCTCTGCCACCTCCCAGCTGGCCCCATCACTGCTGGCCTTCAGAGCCCCCTCACGGGGAATAAATCCAATGTCAGAGCCTCTCCAGCTGCCCTGGGGAGGAGGAGAACCACTGGAAATGAGAGAAATTAACACAGCAGAGAGAGCAGGAGTGTGAGGGCACTGGGCAGAGGAGCAGGGCAGCATGGCTGGCTCTGGGAGCAAAGCAAGGACGTGATGAATTCTCTGGGAGGGGTGTGTATGGTGTTGTGCAGGGAGGTAAGAGGGGACTCCATGATCTTGAAGAGTGACAGCCACCCTGCAGCGCAGAGGCAGCTCAGCCACGGGCTCTGCAGAAGCTCTGAGGGAGAGTGAGGGGGTTTGGGGCCAGCATCGATGGGGAGCAGCTCCCAGGATGATGAGGAGTGAGCAGACTGCTTTGCACAGCCTGGGCACTGCTGCAGCCTCTGGCTTCCCTCTGCACCACTCCAACTGCAGTGGGAAGAGCAAAGCTTTCTCCACGGGAGAAGAGGATCTTCTGCAGGAGTGCTTCCAGCCAGGCTGCTGGAGCTCCTGAACTAGGTGGTCTCCTCCATCTCCCATCTGTTCACCACCTGCTCCTGCAGCACCTCCAGGAAAGGGACATGCAAGGACAGCACAAGGCTGTGACACTGAGCTGGAACAAGCATCTCCCCAGAAAGCAAGCTGTGAGCCCAGGGATAGAGCTCGGGTGAGGCTGAACGTGCTCAGAGCTGATTTATGGCAGTGTGGTTCCTGTCTCTGCTGTGGGGGATCTCTGCAAGCACAACACTCCCCTTTGAGGGAACAGTCACTTCACACAGTGCAGGGGCTGTCACCCAGGTCAGAGCATGGCTCCACTGCAGGACAGCCTTGCCCTGGCAGGGATCACCTTCCCAGTGACCCCCAGGGACCCCTCTGCTCTTTTGTCTCCCTTCAGTATCCAATAAGCACAGCCAGGGAGCCAGGGAGCTTTGTCCACCCATCCTGCCCAGGGAACTGGCCTTTCCTCATGGGACATGTGCCCATTAAGGGGGCTGAGAGGAGGGAGACACAGGGAGGGCTGCAGCCAGAGGGCAGACACTTCACTGCTAATTAGAATTTCACATTATTAATGTGAAATAGGAATATGAAATGTGGGGTGAAACAAACCAACAAACCCACCAACCCTAAATGGTGCTTAACCCAAGAGCTCCCAGACATTAAAAAAGAAGAATTTCCATTTTCATGAGTTTAGCAAGACAGAAATGAGGAGGTAGCAGGGGGCAGCTGCTCACTTTGAGCTCCCTTTGTGCCAGAACAGTCTTTCCCTTCAGTGGGCCAGAACGTGCTCCCTAATACAGCACCAAAGTGCTGCTCAGGCTTTGAACACACCCCCAGCTCCAACCACACCAGGAGCACTGAATGGTTCCACAGTGCTCTGGTCAAGGATTCCCACTGTGTCCCACGGTGTGATTCTTCCTCCTGCTGCAGAAGCTGCCACCACACTGCTCTCCTCCTGCAGCACCCACACTGATGGCTGCCCACCCACCTCACACTGCTCTCCTCCTGCAGCACCCACAGTGATGGCTGCTCACCCACCTCACACTGCTCTCCTCCTGCAGCACCCACACTGATGGCTGCTCACCCACCTCACACTGCTCTCCTCCTGCAGCACCCACACTGATGGCTGCCCACCTCCACCACCCAAAGACCCCCCAGGTGACAGCGGTGACACAGCTGTGCCACAGTGCAATGATCAAGTGGAGGAAACCCATCCTTCTGTTTTCTCCTCCAGGAGCAGGACCCATGGAGTGTCAGAGCCCAGAAGACCAGGCAAACCTCTGCTGTGGCTCCTCTTCCTGTCTCCCTCCCTCAGGTGCTGCCATGAAGGACCTCAGCCCAAGGCAGGCTTCCTGCACCCCACTGAATTCTTACCCCTCCACAGCAGGAGCACCATGACCTGCCCAGACCCACCAAGCACCACGGGCTCCATCCTGCAGCTGAGTGAGGGGAGAGGTGGCAGAAGGTGGAAGCAAAGAGCAGGAGCCGGGGGTGCAGAACAATTCACATTTATTAGTGGGTACAGCTAACACAGCTAAACATGCCTTCAACACTTATTGCTCACATTTCCACAGGTAGTCAAGTCACAGAGCAGCGGAGCAGGGGCAGCTCAGGCTGAGGGGGGACCAGCTGTGCCCCAGCACCATCCCTGTCACCGAGGGGACCGGCCATGTCCCAGCACAACCCATGAGGGCCAGCACCAACATTCATTTGGTGGCAGGGAGCGAGAGGGACATGGCGGAGGGCTGTGGGGGGACACACAGTGGGACACACTCTCCCTCCCACCCCAGCCTGCCCACACTCACCCTGTGTCATGCCGAGGCAACATCCTGCTTCCCTGATTTACACAAGGGATCGTGGGAAAAACAAAAAGTGTTTCACCCAGAGGATGGGGACAACTCATCCTGAAAATGTCCCACAAAGCAGTGAGGGGGAGACACCGGAAGGAGCTGCACAACCTGGGACAGACACGTGAGGGTTCTGCAAGGCCCCAGGATACAAATGCAGCTTCTGCATCAGGTCCACAGCAGGACAGAGCTGGAATCAAGTCCTTGGCTTGACCAAATGGTAAGAGCCACCATGGGGCACTGCTCACACTCAGTGGCCATGGTGGTCACTGCCACGGTGCTGGGTGAGAGCAGGGTGAGCTCAGCTCAGCACCTTCCCAGGGTCCAGGTGGGATGCAAAATCAAATCCCACAGGATAAAACACTGCAGCACCAAGAGGAGCTGGTGCCAAGCCAAGGGGAAAGGGAAGAAAACTCCAGCCATGGCCACCCTGCTCTCAGCCAGCACAGAGCTGCTTTGGTTTTTCACACGATCCCTTTGAGATGATAACAGGATGTCACACGAGGTAGTTTTGTTATGGAAATGGAGTCAATAATGTTATCAACTATTACAAGACATTTTATAAATCGAAAGAAAACAATGAATCACAAAAGGCTTTGTTTAAGGTTGATCATCATCTGGTTTCAGTTTCTGTCCCTTGTTGCCCTTGGGGGCATTTCTGCCACTGAACCAACTGTCACTTCTTTCATAGACTTGTTGGAGGTCAGATATTGTCCAGATTGGCCTCACCAGCTCTTTGCAGGGCTGGTTTCAACTAAAGGTTTATAAATGCAGTGGGACTGGTGGGAAGGTGAGCTGCAGTCCTGGACAGAGCCTTTGGCTACTCCTGGTGGCTCTAACTGAGCCCCTTTCACACATCAGTGCCCTTCCTGAGCAGTCTGAGCCCACAGCCAGACCCTCCCACCAGGAGAAGGTTGAACTGACCAGAAGTGTCCCACAAGCAGAGGACAGGATGCTGGGACTGACTGCCAGGGACATGGAGAAATTCCCATTTTCCACTCAAACACACCCAACATCAAAAGCAGAAGATGGAAATGCAGACAAACCTCTCCTACACCTTCACTCAAAGTCTGATGTTACCAAAACTGCTGGGATTTTGACACTTTGCTATTTGCCCATCCAACTACACTGGTGAGGACAGAGGAGACCCTGCAGTCATCCATCCATCCACCACCATCTCCAACAGCCCCAAAAAGGCACCCTGTGCCTTCAGGGTGTTTTTCCCACCAGACCACATCCCAACCTCCAGCAGCCAAACTTCCCACAAGCCAAATCAAACATTTTTCCCCCCAAAGAAACCTCCACGTGGGGGTTTTACTCAACATTCAGCAGATCCTTCAAACAAGTCATGAAAGAAGCAACTGTTGCAACATCAAAACCAGGGTTTCTCTGGGTCACATTTTAAATACTTATCCCTGAGCTTCCGTGTGCTGCAAAGAACACACCGTGAACCCAGAGAAACACCACGGCTTGATACTGACATCCCATCTACTAACCCTCCATTTACACATCATCATCATCTACAACTTCAAAATTAGCTTCATACTTAAACTACTTTCCCCAAAGTTTCCCCCTTTCTCCTGCCTTTTTCCGTGGCAGGGCTGATTGCCGCTTATCATCCTGAGAAATAGAGAAATAACAACATTTTCACAGACACCAAACTTCAGAGCTTCAAAATCAAAACCCAGGAAGAAGAAAGAACGAATGGGAAAAAAAAAAAAAAAAAAAGCACATTCACAGGAGGTGAATATCTTTTTTTTTTGGTCTTTTTTTGAGTTTTTAAAAATGTAGTAAAAGATAAAAGAAATTCAAGTTTCTTTGTTAAAAAAAATAAAAAAAAAAGGCTGGTTTGAAGGACGAGACAAACTCCTGAAGATGAGGTGGCCACTGTGCAGAGGGCAATGAGCCAAGGGCACGTGCTGGAGGGGATGGGTGACCAATGGCACTCCATGCAAGTGTCCCCTGGCACTGCTGGCACCACTGGTTGGCTCAGACCCCTCCCCAGCACTAAGAAACTGGGATATACTGGGACAGCAGCTCACCAACACTGAGTGCCCCACAGCCACCAACCACTCCAAAAACACCTTTGAGTGGTGGCAGGTGGCAAAAGCTCAGGATTTAAGAATTTCAGGAAAATCCTGAGCACCCTGATGACCCAAAGCTCTGCAGGCTGGCAGCCAACAGATGAAAAAACAAAAACCAAACAGTGCCATTAGCATTAGTGACAATTAGAGGTAGCTAATGAGGATGCAAAATGGCTGAGAACTGGCTCCTGCCATCAATTCTACCCAGGGCTTTTGAGGTGCCCAAATCCCTGAGCATCCCAGTGGGCATCCCAGTGGTCCCAGCAGCAATTCCTGCACTGGGAATGAGATTCCAGCAGCTGGGAGAGACCTCAGCAGAGTCCCTCTGAGTGTCCCAGCCTGAGCCCTTTAAATTTATGTCCCAAATCTCTGCTGGGATTAAAAGTAACTCTTCAGCTTTCCATCCACACAAAGGCTGTGGAGGAGAGGAGGGGGTCAGGCAGCCAATTTATCTTTCAAATCGGGGATAAAAATTGACTTGTCATGGCAGAAAATTCTACCAAAGACTATTATTGTTGATTGATTCCTCCATGACAGAAGGTCAGATAAGCAAGAGCGGAGAGATACCAAAGATAATGAACTTCCCCCCTACCAGCATTAAGCACAAATAAAATATGAGTCCCTGCGAAGCGCAGGGTGCGTGAAGAATGGGAGAAAAACCCCAACCTCTGCAGGGTGTCCTTCAAACCAAATTCACAAATACATCTCTAGCCAGCGACCTAATGTCTCTACAGCTCTAGCTACGTTCCCTACCTCTGGTAATACCTGAGTTTGCAATGCAACACATTCACTTTACCCTGTTTTAAAAAAAAAAGACAAGTCGTTAGAGGACTTGGTGCAGAAGAGATTAGGAACGACCTCCTGGAGAGCAGGGTCCAGGATGGTTTGTGTCACCTTCCTCCTCACTCTTTGACTCCCTACAACCAGTGGGTGCTGCTGCCAATCAACCTCTGCAAAAATTTGCTTATTAAAACAGAAATCTGTAGTTTTTTTGTCCATTCACTGTGATTTTTTTTTGTTGTTAGCCTTGGGAGTCTATTCTGGATCCACACAGAATGCCTCATTGTTGCTGGGTATTTGGCAAGAAGATGACAGCTTTTATGTACACTAATTAAAACAAACTCTCACTCCTGAATAGATTATTGTAGTAATTCAGTAAACTGCAGGATTAAAAATTACCCCTGTGCCATCTGAACAGTTCCTTGAGAGTATAAAACAGCAAGAAGCCTGAAGATAACCCGTAATAAAAAGATCCATATCAAGTTACCCGGAAATTAAACTTAGAGAAACACTTTCTAACTTAGGAACAGACAGACTAAACTCTTCCCATCTCCACCTGAGGTACCAGCTGTAGGCAGAAGCTTTCCTGAGAGATAGACACTGCTCTCCATGGCAGTCAGAGCCCATGAGGATTGGGATCCCCCCCCTGGGGTGGGGAAGGTCCCGTGAGCCCCATTACCCGTAATGTCCTACTTAAATACTGGGGAATGAGCAGCTGCTGGGCTTTTAGGGAGGGGAAAGAGTGAAGCTGAGAGATGCCCAAGGCAGGGATGGTGCCACAGGGCCCTGAGTGAGCAGAGGTGGCCGAGGCAGGGGGTCACAATGTCCCTGGGGCTGCAAACTGGGGAATGGAGAAGGAAAGAGGAACTTTGGTCAATGAGATTTTTCTCCTGTTCACCATCAGCCCTCTGAGCTTGGTGACATGGGACAGGACCAAGAGGTAGCAAATGGCTCCTCTGCTCTGAAAGGACTGAAGTGGCCTCCCCCAAAATGTTTCTGAGACAGCTCTCAAACATTTGTTGATGAACCCTCTTGCTACACAAAGCTCAGATTCATCTCTAAGGACACAGGGAAGAAAAAACCCAGCCAGGGAGACTCAGCTGCCTACAGGAGTGACCCAGTCTTTGAACACTAACTCTGAATGAAGGAGACGAGAACAACAGCATCTCAGCCAANTTGCCTACAGGAGTGACCCAGGCTTTGAACACTAACTCGAGAACAACAGCATCTCAGCCAACCTCTCCACCACCACAAGAACACCCATATTCAGATAAACACCAGCACTTGGCAATTTCTCAGCTAAAACAGCTGTCATCACAGCAGATCCCTGTGTGCTGGTGGAGTGTGGAGGTTGTGAGATGGAAATTCCAAACCTGGCAACACCCAAGACAGAAGAGCTCACGAGGTACTGCACTAACACCATGTCTTCCTAGTCAGAAGGGATTCCACAAACAGCAGAAGAGTCCTGGCAGGATACACCCGAGTCCCTGGCAGGCAAAGCCACACCAGGGGACACCAGAGTTCCCTGTGCCCTTACACAGGCCACAATTAACCACAATTAACCACAGGGCCATTAACTGTTCCTCTAACAGGCTGCCTGGGGGACAGCAGCAGGGAGGAATACACCAAGCAGGGTGATCCTGCCTCCTCTCTAAGTAGGTTTTTCCTGCTTTTGTGAACCTAAAATGGATGTTGAGGAAGTGATGAGAAATCCCCTGCGGTTCTCTAGCAACCAGAGCACCTTTGTGTAACACCAGGAGCCTGCAGGAACCGCAGCAAGGCCATTGCAGTGGGAGGGGAAGGTGAGCAGCGACAGGAGAGGCTGCCTGGCTGGGCTGGGGACAGACCCCCAGGAGGGGACAGGGTAGTGACCCCTTGAGCAGTACAGCCCCACTGGGACAGGATCAGGAGCTGCCACTCACACCTGAAAACTGTACGGGGAAAGGAAACCTACAGGCAGAGAGACAGACTCTCCCTTCTCCTCCACCCCCTGCCTTGAAAAAAATTATTATTATATTTTAAGGAAAAAAAAGCTTGGCACTTCTCTAACACCCACTTCTGCCAAACCACCCACGAGGGACACCAGTGGCCCCGGGGAGGCTCGCTGTGACAAAATGCTTTTGGGTACAGATCATGAAAAGAGCAGCGCACCAACAGCATCTTCTCCTTGAGGTAGTTTTAGTCTTAGTCATCTGGGTCCCCAGCCCTCCCCCCCCCAGTCCACAAGAACTAACCCTAACGAACACCCTAACACCAAACATCTTCACATCCTGTAAACTGCTGGAGAATGCATCTGCTGCATCCCTACACAACCATGTGCATCGGGTTGAAGATCATACATTCAACTCTGTCGTGAAATAAATATATAGGAAAAAATTAAAAAAAAAAAAAAGGAAAAAAAAAACCAAACCCCAAACAAAAAAAGAGATTCTTGCTACAAGGGCAGGGCTGGCACCATCCCAGCTCCTGCCTGGGTGGTGTTTGTCCCCCCCCTGGGGTGACCCCACTCCCAGCCCGGGGCAGAGTGAAAGGCACCTCCGGGCTCACTCTTTGCTCACACTGCTCTTGCAGGAATGTAGGACGGCCTTAAAGAGGAGAGGGAGCTGCTCCAGGGGAACATTCACCATTTTTCCTGGTAAAGAAAACCAAAACAAACCAGAATTAGCAGCAGCTCCTGAATCAGGTTTCAGAGACACCTAAGCCAGCGACGCCAGCGATGGTCTTACCTTGAACCCCCTCAGAGAAACACTTAATCATCCCACTTTGGACACCTGATATTCATCCACACACAAGGGGGGTTTATTATTTACTGAATGGAAAGCTACATAAACAGGTGAAATCAGATCAAAATGATTTCTCCATGGCAAAGCAGTATTTACAGAATGTGGGAAAGACCAAATCCCATCTCTCCTCAAAGTCCCTGGCTGGGATTATGATCTCCAAGGTTACAGCAGAGCAGGATGAAGTGTAACAGAGCCTCCACACGGGGAGCTGAGCATCTGCCTTGTGCCCTAATTCAGGAACAGACAATGTTTTAGTAACACCAGACCTTGCAGATCCCATCAGTGACACTTTTGAAGGTTCACCTGCAGACTCCAGAGGTGCAGGTGAGACAAGAGCCAGGGCTGATGCTGCACAACTGCCCAGTGCTCCACTTGTCTCCCCTGCTCCTCAAGTGAGCAGCACTTCAGGGATCTCTTTTTCTCAGGAGGTAACTACTCAAACCCACATTGCACCTCTTTGAGGCAAAATGGGATGGAAAGGAAGAAAATGAAATGAGAACCTGAGCAGAGCACTTAGTGGATTCAGGTCAGAACAAGGCACCTGTCCTTGGGAACAGAACATCATGTCAGCATCACAGCAACAACTGAGCAAGAGCCAGTCTGGCTGGGAGCTGGGGTGGAGCAGCCTAAGGGGGTGAGAATCTCCCACAGAGAAAGGTCCCACCTTTACCAAAGCCCTTGAAAAGCAAATTCCCTAACTTTTAGAGGCTCCAAGAGTTACCTGCAATGTATCGGATCTCCGGCAGACACATCATGAGGTCGGGGAAGCGGTTGGGCTGGTGGGGATACTTGTACTCTGCAAAGTCCTGGCACACGTACCAGTAGCGCTTGTTCAGCTGCTCCAGCTGGGAGGCATTGGCCAGGCCCCTGATGTCTGAAAACCAGCACCATTAGAGCAAGGAAAACACCAGGAAACACCCCAGAGAGGCAGTGGGAACACTCTCTGGGACATAGAACAGCTTGGGTTGGAAGGGACCTCAAAGATCATCGAGTTCCAACCCCCCTGCCATAGGCAGGGACACCTCCCACTAGGTCAGGCTGCTCAGTGCCTTGTCCAGCCTGGCCTTGAACACCTCCAGAGAGGGGGCATCCACAACCTCCCTGGGCAACCTGTTCCAGTGCTTCACCACCCTCACTGGAAAGAATTTCTTTCTTATGTCAAGTCTAAATCTACCCCCTTCCAATTTACATCCATTATTTCTAGTCCTCCCATCCCATATCTCATTAAAAAGTCCTTCCCCTGCCTTTTCTTCAGGACAAACTGATTCTGTGGCTCCAGAACTGGACTGGCCCCTAGTGCCCAGCTGGACAAATATTGAGATTCCCATCTCCCCTCTGTGGGTAGCAGCACTGTGGATGTGCCTTCACATTCATGTCTGGGCACAGGATTTGCTTCCACAGGAGACTGGGATGGAGCAGCTGATGTCCTGAGCTGCTCCTCTGCAGAGCTCCAAGGACAGTGGTGTCTTCAGAATTGTGGGCAGGAGGTGTTGCAGATGAACAAAGCATCATCAAGATATGGGGTGGGAAAGGCAAATGAATAACTGCATAGGTACCTTGAGTATCTGATACATGAAATCAGGTCTCCTGAGTTCTGCTGCCTAGACAGTGACTTATTTTCCCTGAATGATTAACCCCAGGTCAGCCAGTTATTCCAATGATGAGCACTACAGTGAGGTAGGAGGATGAAAAAAAGGTCTTAAAAAGCTACTGTTCCTTTTTTACTACCTTTGTACCAGACTACTCAATGAGACTACTCATGGCTGGGGGGCTGGAACTAGATAACCTTTAAGATCCCTTCCAACCCAAGCCATACAGAGATTTTAAGACTACTGAGCTCTATTAACCCCACTCTTGACACCTAAATCATTCCTTCCTCCTTGCACAGTGGTCCCAGGGCAACCTAACCCTCCTACAGACGTGTGTGCAACTGAAGTTAAAAGTCCTGTGTCCCAGACCACAGCTCAAAGTGTTTCCATTGACAGCTCTTTAGAAGAAAGAAAGAACATGGAGNGAAGAGGCAGATAGATAAACTACCTGCTGCCCCAAAAAGACATCTTTTTAAAAAATAATATTCAGGCACTTTGCATTAAAAATAAATAAATAAATTCTAAAATCGCAAAGTTCAACTAAAAATTATAGAAGGCAGGAAGTTAATGAAAATACACTTTGTAAAACAATGGGGACAGCTCGAGAAGAGCTTTATCCAGTGTCAGGAAACTGCCCGGGGGGAAGCAAAGCGGAACCGGGCAGGGAGAGTGAAGAGTCAGCACTATCTGCGGCAGGAGGTGCGGGAGGGGGGGGACAGAGCCCACCCCACACTCACAGGGACTGCAGCCATCCTTCACAAAACTCCCTGGGGACATTTATTTATAAAATTACAGCTGAACACCATCCATTTAGTGTTTGCCTCTCGGGTTTCTTCATTCACAAGAAGAAACTCCCTCCAAGACCTTGACACACGGTGGGGAAAGGAGAACTCCGGGCAGCAGAGGGACACAGCCCACCTCCTCCAAACCATCGCAGCCCTTAGGATCTTCTCACACCTCGGAGAATTACAAAGATCTTGACAAGCCTGGGGTCTCCTGCTGCCAGATTTAAGAGGGACTGTCACCAACAGGTGATCTCCTTAGGCAGAACTATTGCCTGCATGCAATAGTTCATCCATCACTATTTCCCCTTGTAGGAGTCAGCATCAGCTGTAGATTATCAAAGCACGGAGCCAGCTTGGTGACCTCAGTGTATGTAACCCAAAAGTAAATATTGTGCAATGTCAGAAAGATTCTATAAAAGGAGGGACAATTTTTTTTAACAAATTTACCTTTTATAGCAGAAAAATAAATGATTGCATTTTCTAGTGGGGAATCTTTGTAAGGCTGTTCTACAAATACTCAACTGCTACCTCAGAAAATGCAAACTGACTGGTTTTAATGTATCATTTAGTTAAATTCTAAACAGTTACCTAGAACAGGAATGCTTCTAGAAGACACACAATGAAAACTTTGCTACCAGCTGGTAAGTCAGCACAGACCCAAACCCTATCCTGAAAGGTTTCATAGAATCATAGAATAGTTTGGGTTGGAAGGGACCTTAAAGATCATCAAGTTCCAACTGCCATGGGCAGGGAGACCTCACACAACATCAGGCTGCTCAGTGCCTTAAACACCTCCAGAGAGGGGGCATCCATAACCTCTCNTCCAGAGAGGGGCCATCCACAACCTCTCTGGGCATCCTCTTCCAGTGTTTCACTACCCTCACCGAAATTTCTTCTATCTAGCCTGAATCTTCCCTCTTCCAATTATTCCATTATTTCTAGTCCTTCCATCACATATCTTATTAAAAAGTCCCACTCCTGCCTTTCTGTAGCCCCCTTCAAGAGTTTCTCTGCTCTTATTCAGGTATTGGTGCTCTTAGTGCTTGTGTGGAATGTCACGCTGTCCTCAATACCTATAGTTAAAGGCAATAAAAACTGTCTGAAGAAATTAATAAATTCTCTTTCATTTCTTCCCGTGGATGCCCAAATACCTCACTGGGCACAGCATTTGGTGGGCAAACACACACAGAGGTGTCAGAGCTCCAGTCCCTGGGGGTCTCACACCCCAACATCTCTCTGCAGGGAGCCACAGACTGTTCCAGAGGATTCCCCAGTGGGGTTGATGCCTGTGCTGTGCCCACTCACCTTGGTTGAGGAAGTTGATGGCTTTCATGCAGGCGTACTCCTCATTGCTGACCTTCAGCTGGTTAAACTTGCGGAAGAGGTAGATCAAGCGCTCCATCACCTCCATCCCCTCCTCACTGAACCTGCAGGGCAGACACCACACATCAGCACACAATAAAAGCAATCAACTTATTAAAATAACTTCAGAGATTTTAACAACTTGACATAGAGTTAAAAAAAAAATAAATCCTTGGATGAGGCCATGCTTGGTAGCCCTGAGGAGCTGGGATTGGTGTTCCTCTATAGAAACGCTGTTTCTCTGCAATACACCCAGCCTCCTACACAAGTTGGTGGCTTTCAAATCCCTCAGTCCTACAGAGCTGGTAAATCAATGTTAAACTCCTCCTGTGGAATGGGTGCTGTGCCCAGATGCTGGCTCTGCATCACACATCCCAGTAGGACAGCCCTGGTGGCACCACACAGCCCCTGTTTCCCACAGAGGTTGTTTCCAACAGCTAAAGCACCCCCAGCTTCTCCCATCAGTAAAGAAACAGCTTTATTTCAAAGGCTGAGGGATCAGTGATCCATGCAGCACAGTGGCACACGCTGCTTTTATCTGGGGGAAGAGGTGCAGAGTCTCCCCTCCCCAAAATTCCCAGGAGTGATTCAGAGGGATGTGGCAGCTCCACACAGCCCTTTGCTATGGTTTGTTAATTCTCTTCGTGTGGGGAGTGACACACTGCAGGAAGGCTGGGATCCTCCTCACAGCTGGGAGTGCAAACACAAAGAGAGGCTGCTGGAGAGAGCTGGGCTGGAAGGTGCAGCCTGAGGAGCACACACTGGTTCCTTCTACACCTTCCCCCTCAAACAGGATTTGTTGCCCTCCAGAAATGTGTGTCAAGATCCAACCAGAACAGAACTGCTGCTGGTGTGGGCAGCCAGGGATGGATGCTGCACTGGGATGCCAACCCTAGAGCACCCCACTCTGGAAGGGCACAGTGATGCAGAGGGGATGTAAACCTCCCCTAACCCCCCAGAAAGTGGGCTGGTGGAGATCTTGTGAGTGCAGCATGAGGTCCTTCCACTGAAGGGGGTGCTGGGCTGCTCCTTCAGCAGCAGCAAGCTATGGAGTAGGGAACAGGCAGCAGAGAGCTGGGGTGTGTGGGGCTGTCAGTGCCTGCAGACATGCTCTGGGACCATCCCACACACACACCCACGGCCTCTCAGGAACACATCTCACAGCATTTATGCCCTTTCAAAGAAATTGCATATTGGAAAAATGCTCAGAAGTGGGACAGAAGTGTTTGGGGAAGCTTGAGGCGCGCTCCGGCATTGTGCAGCGGCAAGAATAAGAGCGTAGCCTGAAAGCCAGCTCTGAATAGAACAAAAATAGAACCTTTTTCACTGAATAAAGCCTTATTTTGGCATGTGTGTTTGTTTACTTCAAAGTTATTTGTAAAATGCATGGTGGAGTTTGACCCCCGAGGAGCGAAAACAAGTTGTCTGAACTGTGGGTCACTTCTTCAAGAAAGTAATATTGTCAGCGATGAAAGCCTCGTCGGCTCATCTGAAGTTGGACAAGTTTTCCCTGCTCTTGAGCTGACATTAAAAAAAACCTCTCCCAGGTGCAAGATTGCAAAGCTCGAGAAGTTAATGAGCACAAAGACCACTCAGTCGTCTGTGGAGGTTTAATTGTTTTTAGAGCATGCACATTTTTACCAGCCACTCATCACTTCATAAATCCAGGAGAGCTCTTCTCCCATTCCTGCAGTTGAACCGCCTTTACTTTTCTTTCCCCGTGTGCTCTCCTCCTCCTCCCCCCTTCCCAACAGAGCCCGTCTGTTTTTCACAGCCCTATTTCTTCTCGAGGACCGACTCCTCCACACACTCTCTTCCTCCCAGTTTACACCCGGCGAGTTTCTGGCCGGGAGTTACCGGGATGAGGAGGGGGAGGAGGGAAGCGCCGTCAGGAGAGCTGGGGGAGGTCAGGAATCTGTTCATTTCATATTCATCTCCACAAAAAAAACCCCCAGCACAATAAAGAAAACATTTGATCCAGCAGGCAAAAAGAAGTTTTGGCCTGTTGTTAGCAGTGATTACAACACAGGGGCTGGGGAGCTGCCTTCCTCACCTGCCCAAGCATCACCTTGCGCCAGGCATTTTGCTAAATAAGAGCAGAAATTAACTCAGAGTGACAGCTCAGTGGAGTTTCTGTGAGATCTGTGAGCTTTGCAGTTATTACTGACCAGCATTAGAAGGAATGGGGCTTTGAGAAAAAAACCCAAGTTGGACTCAGCTCCCAGAATCCCTGGCAAATCCCAAGGGATTTCCATGAGTCTCAGGCAAATCCCAGCTTGTCTACAAGTGAGGACAGCCAGGAACCAACCCACTGGTGCCTGCAGACTGGGCTTCAACTACTGTAACACCACCAGAAAGGAGCCACAGAGACCCCTCAACTAGTTTTTCCCCATGCAATCCCCCTGCTGCTACTGGCAATTAACAACACTTGAAAAGCTACATCAAAAGAAGAGGCTGCAGAAACATTCCACTATTCCCATCCACAGATCTTCTCTGAAGGACTTTTGAGGCGATCAGCTCTGAATCACTGCCCTCTGAAGGGCCAGGAATCTCTTTGTCTTGTCATCTTACCTCCTCCTGCTTGTGTTGATCACAACCCCAAAATGAAATAAACACTTGTCTTTTGAGGCTCTGACCAGGACAGGGAGGGGGGAACCAAAGGGAGGGCTGAATGCAGAAGGAAAGCTGTTGTGGTTTTCTATGACCCTTGCCATGTTCCTCACAGGAGGAGCACCAGATGTACATTGAATGGCTGAAAAGAACATCACCAGGGAGAAACTTGCCCCAGGAAATGAGACAACTGAGGCCAGCTCTGGGATCCTCCACCTTAGGCATGAGGTTAAAAGGGAGAGTGGGCAGCAGCTTCTCTAAATCTTACAGATTCTGTCATAAAATGGTGAGTTTGTGGCCAAAATGAGGATTTGTGTGGCACAAAAACCTCAAAACACCCAAACCAAACAAACACACCACCACCAGCCTGACCAAATGATAAATGAAAGGTTCCCCAGAGCATCAGATAGGACATAGCATGGAAAAAACAAGAGCCAAGTTGCAACATCTTTAAACTTATGTAATCAAAACAATGAAATAGCCATTAATAATGAACATTTTGATAGTGCAGAAAACCAGCTTCTTGACCAACCTTTCCCCTGGCCCACATGGTTTTTAAATAAAATCTTCTGTCCTGTATCTCAGGGTTACACAAAGCCAGCTAGTTTTACTGCCCTATAACAAAAATGGGTTTGTAGAGCAGCATTGCTAAGGGAGCTCCAAACAGCACCACAGCCCATCCCCTGCAGGAGGGACTTTTGATTCCACAAGGAGTAACCCTGGAATAACCATTCCCTAAGAAGAAAAAAAAGGCTGGGAAAACAGTCATGGGTAAAGTGACCCACTCCAGAAGAGAAGGGTTGTTGGTGACAGGGCCAGAAACATGCACCATCCTCTCCTCCATCTCTAGACTTCAGTCCCTTCCCTCATGCTCAGCCCCACATCTCACCTGTGCAGCTCATCATCAGAGGGAGAGTACTTGGAGGTGACATCTGCCAGGTCACCAAAGATCTGCTTGCTGTAAACGGTGAGGGAGGAGAGCAGGATGAGCTCCTGCCAGGTGGAGCTGAGCAGGCAGGTGTAGTCCTTGATGGAGAGCTCACAGAAGAATGGCAGCTTCTTGATCCAAGCAATCTGCCTGAAAAGCAATTCATCCGCCAGACGGCACAACAAGGCAAACAGCTCTGCCTGAGTCACTTTGTACCTGCAGCCACAGTCAATATGAAGGCAGAAGAACAATTAACAACATCCAAACACATCATCTGACAAGGCACTGAAAAGCCACAGGAATTCCCATTCCAGTGCCCACTGTATCACCTGGCATTGTGATGGTCATCACCCTGACCCTTAGGGACAGCACTCAGCTCCCTGGGCACGAGGCAGCCTCACAGCCCTTGCCAAGGGACTGACTACCCAGCTATTTCCCACCCAGGTGGATTTTTCCAGCTCCATTTTTTTATTTCAGGGCCTTTTGTACAGCTGATGCAGCCTCAAGGTTTGTAAAACCCATCAAACCCCCTCCCACACCAGCCACCAGTGGGATGTGCTCTGGTTTGCTGTGTCTTCTCCCAGAGGAGATGCTCCCCATGCCCAATATGTCATGGAGGAGGGTACCCAGACACCCCCCTCATCACCATCAGCCTCGTGAGGATGGAGCTGTGGGTGCAAACAAGGATGGCCAGAGCTGAGGGACAACCAGTGGCCTCACTCACCCATCCTCACTGAGCATCCACCAGGATGTTTAAAAAATATAATGCAGTTTAAAAGAGTTCAGTTTTGTTCTTTTTCTTAAAAAAACACCTTGATTTTTACTGGGTTTTGTTCTAAGGATTAAAAGGTTAAAAAATAAAAGCTTTTTTTAAGAAAAAAAGCCCCTTTCTCTACATGATTATTTTTGGGGGGTTATTTTTGGGGATGAGCTTTGGTTTGCTGTGTCTTCTCCCAGAGGAGATGCTCCCCATGCCCATTATGTCATGGAGGAGGGTACCCAGACATCCTCCTCATCACCATCNCAGATTCAGCATTAAATGAGTTCCCACTGCTGTGTGCAAACACACAGAGGAAGAAAAACAAGGATGGCCAGAGCTGAGGGACAACCAGTGGCCCTACTCACCCGTCCTCAATGAGCATGGGTGTCCCCAGAGGCTCCAGGTCCTCGGCTGACACCAGCTGGTTGATGAGAGCGTGTGACTGAGGGTCGAGGCTGCGAGGCTGCGGGGGCACCAGAGCCGAGTGAGCAGAGTAGCTAAAAAGGTGCGGGAGGTACTGATAGTGCGTGGACACCGGCGTCCCCATGTACTGATCCCTGAGTGCAGCAAACCCGTTCAGCTCCACCGACCTACTGGAAGAGGAAAGGCTTTTTAATAATACAGTTTCCCCCCCAAAAATACCACCTGACTTGTTAAAATATCACACCCGCCTCCAGCAGAAGTGTCTATAAAAATAGGGAGGGAGAAAAAATAAAAAATAATAAAAAAAAACAAAAACAAAACAAAAAGCAAAACAAAATAAAAAAACAAAAAAACAAAATAAAAAACAACCAAAAAAGAAAAACAAAACAAAATAAAAACAAAAAAAAAACCCCGAACCAGGATAGAAAATGCCTTTGTATATAAAGCCTGCACTGGAAATAACTGGGAGTGTGCAAAGCAGACACTTCACACTTGCCACACATTGATATATTTTAAATACAAATTTTAAACTAAAATTGCTCTTTTTTTAAATTTCTTTTGGTTGAATTCACATCAATCCAGTGTCTGCCTTGAAACACAGCGACAGAGCTCACAGGATGAATGCATCCTGAGTGCCCACTGTGTCACCTGGCATTGTGTTGGATTCATGTTGTATTTTTCCTACGTTGCCCCAAAATCCCAGGTGGGGAAAGACAGAGGAGAACAGCAGGATACAACATCCCTACAGGCTCACTCCCACCTTGAAGATGGAGTAGAGACAGGTGAAGGCTGGTTGCTCTCAGAAACTCCATTCCCAGGGGAGCTGTGGTCACTGTCACCGTTGTTGCTCCATGACATGTTGGCTTCTCCCTCAAATTCTTGCCCAGACATGATTCTCTCAATTTCTTCCTCTGATATCTGTCAAACACAGCACCATTAGCAATCAGACAGAACCCTGAGCCCACAAGCACCTTGGCTGCATGGCCATACCCAACAGAGATTAAATCAAAGATGGGGGGGGGGATCTGTAGGGAAAGAGGGGCACATCCTCACCTGGACAGGTCCAATACTTTTGTTCCTGCCTCCTGGCATGCCATCCTCTCGGATTGCTGAAAGAAAAAAGCCAGAAGTGGGTGATGAACACACTGCTGGGTAGCCTAGAAATACACATGAAGGTAACTACTATTTTGAAAACAAAAAAAAACCAAAAAAAATTTCAAAACTAACCTTAAAAGATTAAATTTTGCCAAAAATTTACACACCAGCTCTTTCCAGGGCACTGGGATCTCAAGCCACAANCCACCCAGCTCTTTCCAGGGCACTGGGATCTCAAGCCACAAAGAGCCGATTCTTATTTCTTCACCTGAACCCAGCCCCACAGGCAATGCAGGAAGAACAATCCTTTATCACAAGTAATTTCAATATAATTTGAGAGATGGCACAAAGGAAGCAAATAGATTTTATCTCCGGAAATGAAACCCCAAAACAGTTAGGAAATGGGAGGCAAACAAACACTGGCATTTCTAGCTCTGCAGCCCCCAACCACCACAAGAGACACTTTGGGGCCAGCACTGCCACAGGGGGTTATCCCAATGCTGCTTCCCCAGCTTCCTCTTTCCTGGCCCAGCAGAGGAGCAGCCCCGCTCCTCACACACCCCCTCTCCTGGGCTGGGTTCCCCCATTTATCAGGTCCCAATCTCTTTCCCAGCATGACCCAACCAGACTTGGCAGCGGGTTCTCTCCAGCTGCGCCGTGACCTTGCTGCTGCCGCCAGCTGCCAGCCCTCCAGGAACAGAAAATGGCACTAAATTTAGGGAGAAATTCCATAGAAGAGCCAGGCTGCAGCTTGAGTTTGGATACCACCAGCTCCTGTCACCCCAGCCTGTCCCAGCTTTGTGCTGGCAGCAAGGGATCACCCACAGCAGAGACACACACACTCAAACACAAACTGCATTTTCCCAAAGCCATACAAACTGCCACCAAAACTCTACTGAGGATGTGAAGCCACCAGTGCAGACATCCTCAGGGCACCCCCCAACATGTCACAAGATGGGGAACACATCCACAGAGCAGACAGTATTTTCATTTAAAATTTGTGTGAGCCCCTTGGAGAAACCACAAGCACTAGGTACAAACCCCTCATGGTTATCATTTGCACAGAATTATAGAGTTGGAAAGGACCTTCCAAAGCCATTTTGTGCCACCCCCTGCAGTGACAGGGACATCCTGCACTACATGAGGTTGCTCAGAGCCCCAGCAAGATAAGCCTTTGATGTCCCCACAGATGGGGACTCCACCACCTCCTTGGGCAACCTGGGCCAGTGTCTCACCACCCTCATGGGAAAGAAGAGCTTCCCCATGTCCTCGTTGTTTTTGTAAAAATTGAATAAAAATCTCACATTATTCCCCAGGTGGTTAAACTCAGCTTCTGCTCAGGGCAGGTTCATTAGTGATGGTGTGCCCAAAATTCTGTTTGCTTTGTTTGAGCTTCTAAAGCAGTTTCCACAGCTGGACCCACCCCAAAACCACAATCCAGAGGGGACCAAGCAGAAGCTTCTTGTTCTGGAGCAGGGGCTGAAGAGAACAGTCTTAATGGATGATTCTCATCCTTACCATTGCCTTACTCCACCCTACTGCAGCATCAAAACCCACAAAATTAGGCAAGAAATGGAAACAGGAGGCCATCACCTTCCCCCCATCCAACCCTCCCCCTGCCTA
>VZTY01013641.1:0-15425 GCA_013400935.1 Turnix velox
TTAGCATGAGCTGAGAGAAGGGATACAGGCACCAGGGAAAGCAGCATCTTATAACAGAATCATCGAGTTGGAAGGGACATTCAATGCCATCTAGTCCAGCCCCCCTGCAGTGATCAGGGACATCTTGTACTAGATCAGGTTGCTCAGAGCCTCATCAAGCCTGGCCTTGAATGTCTTCAGGGATGGGACCTCCACCACCTCTCTGGGCAACCTCTTCCAGTGTCTCACCACCCTGATGGTGAAGATTTTCTCCAGGAAATTTAATCTAAACCTGGCCTGCTCAAGTTTAAAACCTTTGCCCTTCATCCTATTGCTCCATTCCCTGGCAAACAGACCCTCCCCAGCTTTCTTGCTGACCCCTTGAGGCCACTGTGAGGTCTCCCCTGAGCCTTGTCTTCTCCAAGCTGACAAGACAGGATCTTTAAGACAATATGTAACCCAGGGGCTGAGAACCTGCTTGAGCACTCAGACATCTTACAAAAGGACAAGATGGGATTATACAAACCTGATTGATTGTGTAAGCACATCTCACAGCATACCCAGCACCAGCTCCCTGGTCTTTCTTGGGTTTGTGCCCAGTAAGCAGTTGAAAGCATTATAAATATTTTAAATGAGCTTTATTATTTGCTTGTAGAGTACAAACCCTTACAGTCAAGGAGATTCCCGTGACTGATCCTCAGGCTGAAAGGACTGTGTGGCTCCAGCCCAAGAAAAGCACTGAAATCCTCATCTCTCAGGCTGCTGCCACCCATTATCTCATTGTACCACTAACTGGAAAGAGGGAGATCAGCTCAATAGCACTTTCCTGGATGAGTTGTCTCTGATATGAAGATTTGTTTGTCCCTGTGCAGGTCAAGACATCTGTTTCCCTTCTCTGGTATGCACAGAAATGCTGAGCAGCTCAACCTGGCAGAGCATTCCCATCTCCTGGGCCCCTTGATACAAAGCCTGGTTAGGTACAAGATGGGAAATTATAGAATTGTAGAATAGTTTGGGTTGGAAGAGTCGTGCAAGACCATCTAGTTCCAACCCCCACCTCCCACTAGATCAGGTGGCTCAGTGCCTTGTCCAGCCTGGCCATAAACACCTCCATAGAGGGGCATCCACAACCTCTCTGGGCAACCTGTTCCAGTGCTTCACTACACTCACTGTAAAGAATTTCCTTCTTATATCTAGCCTGAATCTCCCCTCTTCCAATTTACATTTATTATTCCTAGTCCTTCCACCACATATCCTATTAAAAAGTCCTACCAGCCTTCTGTTGGTCCCCGTCAGGTATTGATAAGCTACTATGTGATGAGTTAAATCTCTGTCCCACCTGAAGAGGGGTTTTCTGGGGGTAAGGGCAAAGCTGAGGGCTGCAGTGACAGGATCACAGACAAATATAGGGTTTAAACCTTGGGGTTTAAATATAGGGTTTAAACCTCTTCAAGAGATTAGTTCTAACTAAATGAGTTCTAACTAGGAAGAAGTTCTTCACCATGAGGGTGGTGAGACACTGGAAGAGGTTGCCCAGGGAGGTTGTGGAGGCCCCATCCCTGGAGACTTCCAAGACCAGGCTTGATGAGACTCTGAGCAACCTGATCTAGAACAGGGTGTCCCTGCTCACTGCAGGGAGAGTTGGACTAGGTGTCCTTTGAAAAGCTCTTCCAACATGATTCTATGAAAAAACCCTCTAAAATATTATTGGTTATTAAATTATGTTGTTCCTTTCTTTGGAGACTACTTCCTATGGGAAAGGTGCTTGTGAACTACTACTGATGCCTTTCCCATGGAAAGAAGCACTCAAGAAGATCTTGAGAAGACATCTGGATCATCCCTCAGCCCCAGGGCAGGATCAGCACTGGTTCAGACCATTCTCAGCCTGTTTGCCCAACCTGTTCCTCAAACCCCTCAAAGTGATGCTGAGACATGCACCGACCTCTCTGATCATGCAGCCATCCTCATTTCACTGCCCTGGACCATATTCATGGATGAAATGGATTCCATTTCTAAACCTCTTTGGGGTCCAGCTTGCTTCTCACTGTTTTTCTTTTTTAAATTGTTCTTCATTGTCCTGGGACATAGTTTGATCAGTTTCATCTAAACTTGTCTCTGAGACCAGATTGCTTCACAGACTTGTTCTTTTTTTCTTTTTAATTCACAGAATCACAGAATATCAGGGATTGGAAGGGACTTCAAGAGATCATCTAGTCCAATCCCCCTGCTGGAGCAGGAAAACATAGATCAGGTCACAATGGAGACAGCANACATAGACCAGGACACACAGGAAGGCATCCAGGTGGGTTTTGAATGTCTCCAGAGAAGGAGACCCCACAACCTCTCTGGGCAGCCTGTGCCACTGTTCTGTCACCCTCACCCTGAAGAAGTTTTTTCTTACATTACTGTGGATCCTCCTGTGTTCCAGCTTGCACCCATTGCCCTGAGTCCTATCGTTGAAGTTCACTGAGAAGAGTCTGGCTCCATCTTCCTGACACCCTTTACATATTTATAAACATGAGTGAGGTCACCCCTCAGTCTCCTCTTCTCCAAGCTAAACAGACCCAGCTCCCTCAGCCTTTTCTCAGAAGGGAGATGCTCCAATCCCTTCATCATCTTTGTGGCTCTGCACTGGACACTCTCCAGCAGCTCCCTGTCCTTCTTGGACTTAGGACCCCAAAACTGGACACAATACTCCAGATGTGTTCTCACCAGGGCAGAGTAGAGGGGAAGGAGACCCTCTCTTGACCTACTGACTACACCCCTTCTAATACACCCCAGGATGCCATGATAATTATTATTATTACTTTTATGTAGCTAAACAGCAAATAAGGGGCAAGAATCCTGGTGCACCCAGGAAATCCCCAGACTGTTTGAAGACTTTGCCTGTTTATTTAAGCTGCCTGGCACCACTGAGCTGCCTGAGGTGCTCTCTGTGGGCAAAACCCAATAACATTTAATATAGTGAATGAGGTAACAAGATGCTCCAACTCCTACAATGACCTTGGCTGGAGCTTGGAATCTGCTTTCTAGAAATTTTCCCACAGGGAAAAGAGGGATCAGACATGTGGAGACCAAGGATGGTCCCATCTGTGATCCTTCTATCTCACCACACTGGAGCAAATCAAAGTTATTAACAACTGCTCTATTGACTTGGATTTCCTGTGAACCAGACAGAAAGGAGGATGTATCTCGTAAGCCTCTTCCCTTGAAGAGCACCTGGCTCCCAGATGATTTACCTTGGTTTTTCCCATGGGATGCAGGGGAGAAGTAGGTGCTTTGCTGCTGAGAAGGCAGATCTTCAATCCCAAAATTCTCCTAGAGGAGAATTTTTCTCACCTGCTCTAGACTGGGTTCTTGTTATAGGGTTTTTTAAGCCTTTGCATCCTTTCAGTCAAGGGGTTGGCAAAGCCACTCTGCTTCCCTGAACAAGTGATGAAAGCATCTTAAAGAAGACCTTGACCACCAATTTTTGCTATGAGACCTGATGACACCAACAATGAGAAGCTCCTACCAGGGAGTTTCCAGAGTTTAACTGGGTGTCCAATCTTGAAGGAAAAAAATAAAACAACCAATGAGTTAGGAACCTTCCAAGCCATGCAGGCACTGAGCAGGATGTTATGGACAACAGATTTGGACACAAGTATTCAACTGTGGATTTTTTATGCATACAACAACCAAGATCATTATTTAGTCTAACCCTGCTTATATTGCTTCATGTTTCTTTTGTGAATCCCTGGAGTCCTCTGCTGGGAATGTTCTTCCAGAGATGAACTGCTGATTCTCATTTATCCCAGGCAATAAAACTATAAAAACATCTTTTTATGTTTTATAGAGATGTGGAGGCCCATCCAAGTGCAATTCTGGATTAGAACTGGGCTCCTGTTCCTGCTGGGAGTGGATCAGAAGAGCTTCTGGGATAGACAGGGAACAAGGCCAACATCTGGGAGGAAGAAGGAAACTTTCATCAGTGAGATGGAAGTTTGTCCTTCATGATGCCCTGGAGATCTTAGAGGGGACAGCCCTGTGCTTGCTCCTGCCCTCCTGGGGCCAGATCCAGCCAAAGGACCAGGCTGGCACTTTTGGGGTCTCCAAACAAGTTGGTCCAGTGCTGAGATCTCCTCCCTTTTCCCTCAGTTGATCCCCATTTCCCAACCATCATCTGTGCTTGGATGGCTGCAAAGAGGAGCTAGAGCCATAGGATGAAACAGCCTGTGAATGGAGTAGGGCTCAGAAGCTTCCAGCAAGGGGTGGAAGGAGCCTGAAGGACTCAAGAGGGGCTTCAACCAACTGTAGTGCAGCATTGACTGTAGAATAGCTTCAGAACTTTCTCCAGAAAGCACTGGGTGCTGCTGTTACACAAAAAAAGACATGAAAAACAGGTTGTTCTTGTGCTTCCCTGGCCTCAGGCATGGCTGGGTGTCCTCCTGCACGTGAGTGTTGGGCCACATGGAGTGGAGGACTCTCTCTCACCTGCTGGGCTCTGCCTGGCAGCTGCACATGGAGGTCTAGCACAGCTGAGTTTAAATTTTCCCAGACTGCAGCTCTTTAAGGTTGCTAAATGTCCTGGGAAAGTCCATTTTGGGGTTATTTTTATCCCCAAGAAAGTAGCTTGCCTGGACAGAGACACTCCTCCAGCATGTCCTGCCTTGTTCTCTGGGGACAGGGTAGAAACCAGCTGCTGCAGCTGGTTCCAGATGCCCAAAGAAGTCCAGCCAGCCAATGCCACAATCTTCCAAGCTTTTGTCCCTCACATCATGGTCAGGGACATACAGTGGACATCTTCTCCAAAGCAGAGTAGAAGCAGCAATGCCATGCCAGCCATTGATGTCCTTGCCATCACTGTTGGAGTTAGCACTCTAGTAAGAGACCATAGTGATGTTTTTTTTGTAATTCTCTTCACCTGTTGTCTTAAACAGTTTTCTCCAGGGGAAGTTTAAGCCAAATTTATCTGAATTTGCACTGGAAAGGATGAAGAGTGCTCATGTTGGCTATCTTGGTAGGCTGGATGAGGATGGAGCCTGAAATAGATGGACAGGGAGGCTTTAAACCACCAGGGCCACTTTGAGAAAGTTCTTGTTGACTCCAGGAGAGAGGAGGAGTGGCTCTGGAGGGAGCAAAATTACAGCAGAGAGCTCACAGTATTTCTGTAACCACCAAGGTGGAAGGACTGGGTCCAGTCCTGTGTAGCTGAAGGTGTTTCTCTTGAACTAACACCAAGCCAAAGCGTCCTTCTACTTCCAGGGAGGTCAACAAAGGAACCACAGTGAAAAACAACTCTCCCAGGTGGTAACACTCCACCTCCACCTCCTGTTGCAACCTGAGCCTTGAGTTGAATGGTGGAGATAAAGCCACACAGACCTGGTTGGGCTCCAGAGAACTGGAGTCAATTCAGGGCTCACCCTGTGCTCTGTGCTGGCTGTCTCTGCTGTCATCCCAGAAGAAGGGGGTTTGGACATCCTCAGTATGGATGCACAGCAGAAGATGGGATGGTCCCAGCCTGTATAAGAGCAGCCAGGAGATGCTCAAGAGTGAGAGAGATGAGTTTCTGTCTCCTTGGTGTTGGACGCAGCTGAGTTGTCCCAGCTTGGCCCACTGCCACCACGCAAAAGATGGGATTGGTGCTCTGCTGAGCTCAGGAGATCAGGAGAGGTGATGTGAGAGGCCAAAAACACATCATTATCCCACCCACATCCATTACACTCCGTTCTGTACTGGTCCTACCAGGTGAAAAAAAAAAATAAATATTCAAACCAACCCAAAACCCAGTTCCCTGTGCCTTAAATCTCTTTTTTAGGCCACCAGCACCTTGTCCGGACACTGTCCCCTACTGTCGCTGGGAAGTGAAGGGTTAAAAGCTCTGAAACTGCAAGAACTTCCTCCTTTCTGCAGTGCCTGCCCCCAAATGACGCTGGTTTCTGCCGGGCTTTGCCCAAATATGTCCGTTTCCTTCTAAAAGAAGACGGGGGAAGAAGGAAGAAAATAGAAATCGAGAAGAAATATATATAGATATATAAATATATATAGATATATAAGATCAAAGCATCTGCGCCTGCGGAACCCAAGCGTCCGAGCTCAGCCCTGCCTCATGCCGTTTCGCAAAGGTAAGAAGGGGATGGATGGAAAAGGGATGGATGGAAAGGGGTGGGGGAGGACACACACAGCACCTTGAGATGCTGTCCCCGGCAGTAAGGGACATCTGTGGGACCGGAGATGGGGCTGTGGTCCCTGATCCTTGCAGGGATGGGAGATGTGAACACTGGGAGCTCTGCCTGCTCTACTGGGTTTTGGAGGAGGATGGGGGACACCCCACGATGTTGGAGTTGGAGGTGAGGGGGACGAGGAAAAATGAAGCCTGCAAAAGGCAATCGGTTCCCCTTCACCTTTCCTTGGCTGAGGGATCTTTTGCTCTCAGAGGATTAAGTTGCTGTGGGTGATGGAAGGGCTGAGGATGAGAAGGAAGGAGGATGCTTATGGGGGGGGATGATGCTGGGGGTTGTTTTGGGTGCTGGAGAACTGGCAACCTGTCTGCACTTGTGGGAGATGCTCAGCTTCAGGAGCTATGCCACCAGAAGCCTGGGAGAGACCAGGGAGGTAAATAGCTTTGGAGAGGGTACCCCACCTGCACAGCCCTTTTTCACACCTCTGATATGTACCCCAAACTATCTCTTTTTTCCCCCCAAATCTCCATCCCAGCAGCTGGCAAAAATCACCTTGACTTGGTATTATGGTCCAAGAAAGACCCAGCTCTGAAGGTTGCTCTTCTGCTGCCCCATGGGTGGATGGATGAGTTTTCCATTTTCCCTGACCCTCTGTCTTTAATGTCACCTCCTCCTCACCATGTTCTAGTATCATGGTATGGGCATGATGTGACACAGAGTTGGATGCTCTTCTGGGTCCCTGTCCCAGCAGCCCTATCATGAGAAGAAAAAGAGGTGGGGAAAGTCTTCTCCAGGAGGCACAAAAACCAGTGGAGACAGGGTTAAGTTGGGATGGGCAAGGACACGGAGAGAAAATGCTGCTCAGCATCTAATCCAGGTGCTTTGCCAGAGAGGATTGGTGTCTCCAGACCCATGGGTGGTGATGGTGGACCAGAGGGTACCACTGTGAAGATGTTGTACAGTCAGGCTGGTGAAGCATGAAAGGGCAGAAGGAGAGGATGAAAATTTGTGAGAGAGGACTGGTTGGTTTTGGTTTTTTTTCTCCTCTCCCTCCCCCTGTGGGGGGGAATGATTCTGGTGTGCAGCAGTTTGCCTGCAGTGATGTTCACAGAGTCCAGAAGACCTCCAGCATGGAGATTGATGTTGCCTTTTAAGGCTCAATGAAGCGTGATGTGTTCACACCCTCGCATCTCCACAGCACAGCAGACTTCAGGTCTTGATTTAATTTTAGGCAATAAATGAATTTGCTTAGAGCAGATAGAGAGATGCTGATGGGTGGGTGGGTGGAGGAAAGCAGAGCACATCAGGCTTTAAAAGCCCCAAGCCCATGGGAATGAGTACAGAGAGCATTGAGGGGGAGTTTCCCATGTTGGAGGGCAGCTCGTGACCTCCCTGCAGGGATCCCAATGCCAAAAAGCATGGGCAGGTCTCCAACACCTGGGGACACGTGGTGGGTTTGCAGTAATGAGGATGTGTTTCTCTCTCTGGAGCACTTCTACAAGGACAAGCTGAGAGAGATGGGGATGTTCAGCCTGGAGTAGGCTCCAGGGAGACCTCACAGTGGCCTCCTAGTACCTGAAGGGTCTACAGGAAAGCTGTAGAGGGACTATTTGTCAGGACATGGAGTGATAGGTCAAGGGGCCATAGACATTAGGAAGAAGTTCTTCTCGATGAGGGTGGTGAGACACTGGCACAGGCTGCCCACAGAGGTGGTGGAGACATTCAGGCCAGGCTTGATGAGGCTCTGAGCAACCCAATCTAGTGCAAGATGTCCCTGCTCACTGCAGGGAGGTTGGACTAGATGATCTTTGAATGTTCGTTCCATCTCAGCTCATGGTTCTTTGGTTCTTTTCTGTGATTTCCATGCAGTCCTGCCCAGCACAGCTGAACTAGGAGGACCCAGGCTGTTTGGGCTCCATGCTGTGCTTGCTGCTGCTTCTCGATACCTGGGGCAGAGCAAAGCCACAAGTCCTTGGGACCTTGCTATGAGCAATTTGATTCTGCAACTGTTATGTCACTCACAGCCATAGCTTGTCTACAAACTTCCTCTAGAGGTCAACCTTGAAATGTCAGAGGAGCTGCCACCAACTCCTTGTACCTCCAACTTGGGAAGGTCCAGCATTGAACAGAGGCCACTACAGTGCAGTTTTGTCCATCATTTGTGCATAGCCATGCTCAGTTCATGCTGGAGAAACCCCCCTCAAGGACTCTTTCTTCTTCCAGACTCTAAGACTTACTCTAGAATCGACTGAGTGACCTTGGCCATCATAATCTAGAGGTTCTCTGTAAGCCCTGTCAGCAGTCTGTGTAGACATGACCAGATCATCTCATTGAGCTGGTGGCACCCCATGTCACCAAATATGGTGGCTGCAGCTGGGCTACACACATGGGCAATTCCATAAGTCCCCAGGGAGGAAGGCTGTGGAGATCACAGTCTTCTGGCTGCTCTTCAGAAGCTACACAGAGTGAGCTGTGCTTGTCTTTAGTTTGTAGGAGGGTCAAGATGAAAATGCTTCAGCGTGCATTAAAAATCCTTGCTGAAAGTGGTGACCTCAACCAGGTTGGAGTCAGGATGGCTGCTCCATCTGCCCAGAGGAAAACTAGGACTCCAGCCAGCTCAGCAAGGAGGCAAAGCCTTTCCTTTGGAAGCCTTCTGGGAGCAACATCTCACCCCAGGGCTTGCTCACCACCACTTGGATCTGGGGGGGTAAAGAGGAGGCTTTGCTTAAAGACAACCACCCTACAAACCCTCAGTGGCTCGAGGCACACTTTGGGATGTGTGTTTTGGAGGCCCTGAGCTGTCTTTTCACACCCTTGCTTGTGGAAATGGAGTACCCTGGGGAGTAAAATACCAACTCTCCTCCATGTCTGCTGGCTTCTCACTGCCTACAAGTTTGGCATCACTTTTCCTGGTATCTCTGACAAGCCTGTGCTAAATCATCATTGCTTTGCCTCTGTTCTCCTTCTTATCTCCCTGGGCATTGCTGCCAGTGGTACTGCCCCAGGATCTGCACTTTATGTCATAGAATCACAGAATAGTTTGGGTTGGAAGGGACCTTAAAGATCATTGAGTTTGCTATTTAACCATCCTCAAGGCATTTGGCAGCTTCTGATGTTAAAGGTACTTCATCACAGAGTTAGAAGGAACCTTCAAAGGCCATCTAGTCCAATCCCCTTGCAGGAGGCAGGAGCATCTACACTAGATCAAGTTGCTCAGAACCTCATCAAGCCTGGCTTTGAATGTCTCCAGGGATGGAGCCTCCACCACCTCTCTGGGCAACCTGTGCTAGTGTCCCACCGCACTCAAAACCTGTCCTGCTCTAGTTTAAAGCCACTGTCCCTCATCCTATCACTCCATGCTCTAACAACTGACTCTTCCCCAGCTTTCTTGTAGACCCTTCATGTACTGGTAGGCCACTGTGAGGTCCCTCTGCAGCCTTCTCTCATCCAAGCTACACAGCCCAAATTCTCTCAACCTGTCCTTTTAGTAGAAATGCTCCTACATCTCATCATCCTTGTGGTCCCTCTCCAACAGATCAATGTCCTTCTTGTGCTGAGGGTTAAAGAGCTGGACACATTACTCCAGGTGGGACCAGAGGACAGCTAGAAGGAACGAGCTTAGGGCAAGAATTAGTTCTTTATGGCATTGCTGCCTCTCCAGCTGGAGAAAGTCCTGATCCCCAAGTGGTGCTGTCACCCTGGCAAAGCCCCATCCATCCATGGCTGCAGCTCTGCTGGAAGGAGTTGTTTGGAGCTTTCACCTAAAATGCCCTTCGCCCCGCCTGAAAAAAATATGATTTCATTACTGCAGCTGATGTGAGGAAGCCTGGGAGCTGTGAAGGTGATAAGCAGCTGAGATATTGGCAGAGAGAAAGATGTTTGTCACTTGTGAAAGGACAAAGGGAATGCTGGGGGCGTTGCTGGCTGGGAAGGAGCTGGAGACTGGCAGCCAGAGATGGAAGGTGTGATGCTGGGTGTGGGTCCAGCCATCAGCCACTTGGCAAAGGCAGGATGGATCCCCGGGTGCAAGGTGCCTCCCAGCTGAAAAAGAAACCACTTGTCATCATGAATATATTATTTATGGGTTTATATAAAGGTGGAGATTGGCCTTGAGCTCTTAGATGGGGGAACCTGCCAGATGCTGCTTGGATCACTGGTCACCATGGGATGTTACTGATACCGTGAGCAGAGGATCACAGGTAATGAGAACAAACTTGAGAACAAACTTGAGCACAGGGAGTTTCATCTAAACATCAGGAAGAACTTCTTAACTTTGAGCACTGGAGCAGGCTGCTCTGAGAGGTGGTGGAGTCTGAATCTCTGGAGACATTCCAAACCCACCTGGCTGCCTTCCTGTGAGATCTGCTCTGGGTGTTCCTGCTCCAGCAGGGGGATAGGATTAGATGATCTCTTGAAGTCCCTTTCAATCCCTGACATTCTATGATTCTGGGTTCTAAATAATCTCCAGAGGTCCCTTTCAACCCCTTTCATTCTGTGATACTCTGTGATCTTGCACGGTGCTTGATTTGGGGAGAGGTCTTGGGGTCCAGCTCAATGAGTAGGCAGATTCTGTTGTAGTTGTTGATTCTATCTGTCGATGGTCTTCTGCGACCATCAACAGATCAGGCTGGTGGCAGAGGTGGGACTGGAACAGACACAGACTATGGTTTGGGAAGGTGGTAGAGGATGCTTTGTCTCAGCAAAAGGGCTCTGGTGACATGGACACTGGCCATAGTTGTGCAGTGCTTGGGTGCAGTCCCAAACAGCTTGGATGACTGCAGCCAACTGTGCTGAGCACTCTGTCTTTGAAGGACAGATGAAACACTGGAAAAAGTTGCCCCAGAGAGGTTGTGGATGCCCCCTCTCTGCAGGTGTTTAAGGCCAGACTGAACAAGGCACTGATCAACCTGATCTAGTGGGAGGTGTCCCTGCCTATGGCAGAGGGGTTTGAACTAGATGATCTCTAAGGTCCCTTCCAAACCAAACCATTCTATGATTTTTCTATGAAAAAGATCTCAAAGCAAGATGGAGATTAGAAGAGCCGTGGCTATGGTGGAACAGTGTTGGGATCCTGCGAAGAAGAACTTTCAGCTTGCAGAGGCAAGAGAAGAAGGAGGGACACTGGAAAAAAAAGCATAAGCAGAGGGCTCAGGCACCTCCTGAGAGGTCTATAGCCTAAATCAGAGCTCTGACTTTCATCTGCTGGCTGGCAGTGGGATTGCAAGTTATGCTTCATGCTTTCTGCACACAACTTGGTTTAAATGTCACTTTTCTGCTGAGACTGATCTGGTGGGAACACTTGCATGTATCACATGGGTTAAGATGGCCCATACCTTCCTTTGCTCCCTGAGATCAGATGTACAGCATAAGCCAAATGTCCAGGCTTCCCCAGGAGGCAAAGAAGAGGTCCAGAGCAGGGTGCTTGGATAATGGATGCACCTAGTGGCCTCTCCATTGCCATTAACCCCAAGGAGAGCCAGATATGGGTCCAAGCTGGCAGCATCTACCTAGGATGAATATGACCTCAGAAGCTGGACCTCAGAAGCACCCATTATGCATTGGGGAGCAGCAGCTTTGAAAGATGAGCCCTGATCTTCCCATATCTTTCCTCCCCGTATCACCACAGGGACCTTCTCACTCACGTTCAGCCAAGGTTCTGGAGACCTTGGAGGCTCTATAACAGCAAACTCCAAATCCAGCCCTGAGCATACTTGCAAGGCACAGAGTGGCTCTGCAAAGAGACCTCATTCTCTGACACATCTACTGACCTCTCCACAGACATGTTGTGTTGGATGTCCCTCAACCACCATGTCCAAACCACCAACCAGGAGTTTGTCTGCATGGAGGTTTGCTCCATCCCATGATGCTGGGTGGAGAAGAGCTCTTGGTAGATTTGCTTGAAACCCTGCTGAGGTTCACCCTTTGTTGGCTCCTCTCTCCTGGTGGCAGTCAGAGCAGTCTCCTCAGGGCAGCTGCTACCCAAAGGTGGCAGAAGTTATTACACAGTGGTGAAAGTGATAACAGGACTTGTTCTGGCAGGAGAAATGCCCTGATGGGGATGATGGTGTGGAGGTGGTTTCTGCTACTAAGAGCTGTGTTTTCCCACGATGGGGAGAAGAGGGTGGGAGGAAGGAGGATGTGAGAAGTGGGTAGGCAGCTCAGCCCATCTGAAAATACTGTCCTTTATAAAGTCTCTCCTTTCTTATTAGCAGAAATTGTGGCTTCTTGTCTCATTTTTGCTAGCTGTGCTCAAGGAAGCTCTTGTTAGCAGTATCAGAGGCACCTTTGGAACCTGAGCATGAAGGGAAAGGGCAGGGCAGTGCCACATCCTGGTGTGACTCCTTCTGCTCTGTGTGTCCCCTTCCCTGAGCACTTCCCTGATATCACAGCTCTGACGGGAAGCTCTCTGTGATTACAGTGAATGGATAGGATTTGCCTTTCAGCAGCTTTTTTTGGGTGCTAAAAGAGATAATTTTGTCCCTTTTGAGCTGCTTTCTGTCACCACAAGCTGCTTTCTTGGGAGGCCTTTTCTCCAGCTCTTCCCATCAAAGGTGCTGGGGAGGGTTTATGAGCAATGATGAGGAAGCATCTGATGGAGAGAAGCCAAGCTGGGAGTCGTGAGCTTGCTTTGGGACTGGGGGGTTGTCCTGCCTGCTGCAGCTCCTGGTGACAGTGACAACGGTGGCGTGGGTGTCTGCTTGCAGCCATCTGCTCAAAGGGCAGGGAGAGAACGTGCAGTTGAGCTGGCCCCAGCAATCCTGACTCACCAGCTTGTGCTTGAGTCAAACCATTGCCTTGCATTCAACGAACACCTTTCCTGGAAGGCTGGAACCCCCCCCTCACACCCTGTTTTGCACCATGGCTGGTGTTTTCCTGCCAGGGGAGTTTCCTTCTGGCTCCTGGTTTCATTTCATTCCCTTTCCCCTTCTTGAAACACGAGTCAGTGACCCAAAGGAGCAGATGCCTGTGCTGTCATCACACCCATCACAGCTTGTCCCCTGCTCCCTGCAGCTCCAAAAAAGTACTTGGTGAACATGATTGCTCCACTGCCCCTTTGACGTTACCCTTTCTTTAGTGTTTACAACCACTCATGCAGAGTTTTTAATGGGTTTAAGGAGACACTGAGCCTAGAGATGCCACCAGACAGGGGTGAGGCCACCACCCAACTTGAGACTGGGACCTAGAGGCTTGTAAAGGGATACCTGCTGCTATGGGGGAGACCTGTAAGGCCTGGTGGTGTTTTTGAGGACTTACTCTGCACCCCCTCACTCCACAGAAACCAGTCAGTGGGAAGAGATGGGTTGTTAAAGCCTTCCAGACTTCCTGAGTCTGGGAATTGAAACCATTTAAAGATGCAGTTGCTGATAGCATCTCCTAACCAGGGAGCAGGCAAACAGGACTGTAACCTGCCTTCTCAGGACCAGCAACCCACCAAGCAACTTGAGATGCTACAGACTTCCTTGTTTTGATGTCCTGCCTCCCTCTTGCATGGATGGAGAAGATTTTTTGCTTTATTTATGTGATTAGTAGTCACTGATGTGACCCATGTTTTTGATCCATGCCACCAGCTGAAGACCAGTCTCAGAGGCCATGTTACATAGAAGAAGCCCATCTGAATGGGCTTTGGTGGACTTGAACCATGAAGAATGGTTCAATCACTCTGTAGGAAGCTCAGCATAGGCCTGAGCTTCACCCCAGCTCTCAGATCAGACCACCAAGACTCCCTGCAGTTCTTCTTCACCTGGCATCCCACCACTGAAGTTCCTCTTAGAACTATAGAGTGGGTTGGGTTGGAAGGGACCTTCAATGGCTATTTAGTCCAATGCCCCTGCAGTCTGCAGGGACATCTTCCTCTAGATCAGGATTCTCAGAGCCTCATCAAGCCTGGCCTTGAATATCTCCGGGGATGGGACCTCCACCATCCCTCTTGTTATCAGTAGCCCATGCTGGCAGGGTGGCTGGTGTGCCAAACCCTTCCCTAACACACCCTCAGTGATGGAGAAATTAATCTCCATGCAGGATGACTCCAAAGGCTTTAGATCAGATGACCATGGATGGGGTTTGTCGTGGAGGAATGTGGGAGGATTTCAAAACCAGCAGCCAACGGGGCGTGATCCCTGTTTGCCTGGTGTGTGCATGCACACACGTACACTCAGGTACCCACATCTCTGCAGGGCACCCCACTATTTTTTCTCCCTCTTTACCACATTTTTAAACTAAAATAAAAAGAGAAGTTGGGGCACAGGTCCTTGGGGGTCTCAAAATCAAACCTACACTAGTAGCTTTAGCTTTCTTTTGTATTTTTTTCCCTGGGGGGTTCCTTATCCTCCAAAGACAGGCTTTTCCTAATACTTGGAAAATTTTATTTTATATCTACCTTAAACCTTCCTTGCTGTTGAGGACCATTTTAATTATCTTTGTAATATCTAATTTTCAGCCTGAGAGATTTTTCCACATCTTTCACTCCAGTTTTCTCCTTCCTTGAGCAGAAAATCAATCTTATTTTCTGCATTCCCATATATCCCATTCTGGAAGCATCTCCTTGATGTTGTCCACCCTGCCACAGATTAAACCTCTTCCCAAAAGCACAACCCCTGGTGTGGTGCTGAGGAACCACAGGTCAGAAGACTGAACCTCCTGCATTTTCTATACCACACTTCTGCTAAAACACCCTGGAAATGGTCTTTACTTTGAGGTTTTTTTCTATTATTATTATTATTATTATTGTTGTTGTTACTGTTGTTATTTCCAAGGCATCATAGTGAGTTGCTGAGATTTTTATATTTCCCCTCACTGAGTCCTTCAGTTCTCATTGGATGATTTCTGGCTTCATCACTTGAGACAGGGGAAACTGAGGCACAGGAGAAGAGCAGTGATAGGATGGAAGCTGTGATGATTGTAGTTTCAGCAGCTTTGATCTGCAAATCAAATTCCATCTGCATTCCATTCTGGAGCATCTAGAATATACCCTCTCCATGTGGGTATGTTTTATTGGGCATTGTTGATCCAGATCAACTGGAGCTTCAAAATCATATAATCACAGAACCATAGAATGAAATGAGTTTTAAGAAACCTTCAAAGGCATCTAGTCCAACCCATCTTCAGTCAACAGGGACATCTTGCTCTAGATTAGGATGCTCAGAGCCTCTTCAAGCCTGGCCTTGAATGTCTCCAGGGATGGGGCCACCACCACCACCTCTCTGGGCAACCTCTTCCAGTGTCTCACCATTCTCATGGTGAAGAACTTCATTCTAATGTCTGACTAACCAAAACCTGTCCTGCTCT